>JAKFHT010002496.1:0-15908 GCA_023783455.1 Erythrocebus patas | reverse complement strand
TGATGAATTAACAGAACACAGAGCACTTTCTCAGAAAGCTTCTTTCAGTTTTGAACGGAAGATATTTTTTCACCATAGCCCTATGGGCTTCCAAATATCCTTGCCAATTCCACAAGAACAGCCTTAGCGAAAGGCTTTGAAGGAAAGATGTAACTCTGTGACATGAATTAACAGAACACAGAGTAGTTTCTCAGAAAGCTTCTTCCAGTTTTGAAGGGAAAGATGTATCTCTGTGAGATGAATGAACAGAACACAGAGCACTTTCTCAGAAAGCTTATTTCCAGTTTTGAAGGGAAAGAGGTAACTCTGTGAGATGAATTAACAGAACACAGAGGAGTTTCTCAGAAAGCTTATTTCCAGTTTTGAAGGGAAAGATGTAACTCTGAGATGAATTAAGAGAACACAGAGCACTTTCTCAGAAAGCTTCTTTCCAGTTTTGAACGGAAGATATTTTTTCACCATAGCCCTATGGGCTTCCAAATATCCTTGCCAATTCCACAGGAACAGCCTTAGCGAAGGCTTCTTGAAGGAAAGATGTAACTCTGTGACATGAATTAACAGAAGACAGAGCAGTTTGTCAGAAAGCTTCTTCCAGTTTTGAAGGGAAAGATGTAACCTGTGAGATGAATTCACAGAACACAGAGCAGTTTCTCAAGCTTCTTTCCAGTTTTGAACGGAAGATATTTCCTTTTTCACCATAGCCCTCTATGGGCTTCCAAATATCCCTTTGCCAATTCCACAAGAACAGCCTTAGCGAAAGGCTTCTTGAAGGGAAAGAGGTAACTCTGTGAGATGAATTAACAGAACACAGAGCAGTTTCTCAGAAAGTTTCTTTCCAGTTTTGAACGGAAGATATTTCCTTTTTCACCATAGCCCTCTATGGGCTTCCAAATATCCCTTTGCCAATTCCACAAGAACAGCCTTAGCGAAAGGCTTCTTGAAGGGAAAGATGTATCTCTGTGAGATGAATTAACAGAACACAGAGCAGTTTCTCAGAAAGCTTCTTTCCAGTTTTGAACGGAAGATATTTCCTTTTTCACCATAGCCCTCTAAGGGCTTCCAAATACCCCTTTGCCAATTCCACAAGAACAGCCTTAGCGAAAGCCTTCTTGAAGGGAAAGAGGTAACTCTGTGAGATGAATTAACAGAACACAGAGTAGTTTCTCAGAAAGCTTCTTTCCAGTTTTGAACGGAAGATATTTCCTTTTTCACCATAGCCCTCTACGGGCTTCCAAATATCCCTTTTCCAATTCAACAAGAACAGCCTTAGCGAAAGGCTTCCTGAAGGGAAAGATGTATCTCTGTGAGATGAATTAAGAGAACACAGAGCAGTTTCTCAGAAAGCTTCTTTCCAGTTTTGCACAGAAGATATTTCCTTTTTCACCATAGCCCTCTATGGGCTTCCAAATATCCCTTTGCCAATTCCACAGGAACAGCCTTAGCGAAAGGCTTCTTGAAGGAAAAGATGTAACTCTGTGAGATGAATGTACAGAACACAGAGCAGGTTCTCAGAAAGCTTCTTTCCAGTTTTGAACGGAAGATATTTCCTTTTTCACCATAGCCCTCTATGGGCTTCCAAATATCCTTTGCCAATTCCACAAGAACAGGCTTAGCGAAAGGCTTCTTGAAGGAAAGATGTAACTCTGTGAGATGAATGAACAGAACACAGAGCAGTTTCTCAGAAAGCTTCTTTCCAGTTTTGAACGGAAGATATTTCCTTTTCACCATAGCCCTCTATGGGCTTCCAAATATCCCTTTGCTAATTCCACAAGAACAGCCTTAGCGAAAGGCTTCTTGAAGGAAAGATGTAACTCTGTGACATGAATTAACAGAACACAGAACAGTTTCTCAGAAAGCTTCTTTCAGTTTTGAACGGAAGATATTTCCTTTTTCACCATAGCCCTCTATGGGCTTCCAAATATCCTTTGCCAATTCCACAAGAACAGCCTTAGCGAAAGGCTTCTTGAAGGGAAAGAGGTAACTCTGTGAGATGAATTAACAGAACACAGAGCAGTTTCTCAAGCTTCTTTCCAGTTTTGAACGGAAGATATTTCCTTTTTCACCATAGCCTCTATGGGCTTCCAAATATCCTTTGCCAATTCCACAAGAACAGCCTTAGCGAAAGGCTTCTTGAAGGCAAAGAGATAACTCTGTGAGATGAATTAACAGAACACAGAGCAGTTTCTCAGAAAGCTTTTTCCAGTTTTGAAGGAAGATATTTCCTTTTTCACCATAGCCCTATATGGGCTTCCAAATATCCTTGCCAATTCCACAAGAACAGCCTTAGCGAAAGGCTTCTTGAAGGAAAGATGTAACTCTGTGAGATGAATTAACAGAACACAGAGCAGTTTCTCAGAAAGCTTCTTTCCAGTTTTGAACGGAAGATATTTCCTTTTTCACCATAGTCCTCACGGGCTTCCAAATATCCTTTTCCAATTCCACAAGAACAGCCTTAGCGAAAGGCTTCTTGAAGAGAAAGATGTAACTCTGTGAGATGAATTAACAGAACACAGAGCAGTTTGTCAGAAAGCTTCTTTCCAGTTTTGAACGGAAGATATTTCCTTTTTCACCATAGCCCTCTATGGGCTTCCAAATATCCCTTTGCGAATTCCACAAGAACAGCCTTAGCGAAAGGCTTCTTGAAGGGAAAGAGGTAACTCTGTGAGATGAATTCACAGAACACACAGCACTTTCTCAGAAAGCTTCTTTCCAGTTTTGAACGGAAGATATTTCCTTTTTCACCATAGCCCTCTATGGGCTTCCAAATATCCCTTTGCCAATTCCACAAGAACAGCCTTAGCGAAAGGCTTCTTGAAGGGAAAGATGTAACTCTGTGAGATGCATTAACAGAACACAGAGCAGTTTCTCAAGCTTCTTTCCAGTTTTGAACGGAAGATATTTCCTTTTTCACCATAGCCCTCTATGGGCTTCCAAATATCCCTTTGCCAATTCCACAAAAAAAGCCTTAGCGAAAGGCTTCTTGAAGGGAAAGATGTAACTCTGTGAGATGAATTAGGAGAACACAGAACAGTTTCTCAGAAAGCTTCTTTCCAGTTTTGAAAAGAAGATATTTCCGTTTTCACCATAGCCCTCTAAGGGCTTCCAAATATCCCTTTGCCAATTCCACAAGAACAGCCTTAGCGAAAGGCTTCTTGAAGGGAAAGATGTAACTCTGTGAGATGAATTAACAGAACACAGAGCAGTTTCTCAGAAAGCTTCTTTCCAGTTTTGAACGGAAGATATTTCCTTTTTCACCATAGCCCTCTATGGGCTTCCAAATATCCCTTTGCCTATTCCACAAGAAAAGAATTAGCGAAAGGTTTCTTGAAGGGAAAGATGTATCTCTGTGAGATGAATTAACAGAACACAGAGTAGTTTCTCAGAGAGCTTCTTTCCAGTTTTGAACGGAAGGTATTTCCTTTTTCACCATAGACCTCTATGGGCTTCCAAATATCCCTTTGCCAATTCCGCAAGAACAGCCTTAGCGAAAGGCTTCTTGAAGGGAAAGAGGTAACTCTGTGAGATGAATTCACAGAACACAGAGTAGTTTCTCAGAAAGTTTCTTTCCAGTTTTGAACGGAAGATATTTCCTTTTTCACCATAGCCCTCTATGGGCTTCCAAATATCCCTTTGCCAATTCCACAAGAACAGCCTTAGCTAAAGGCTTGTTGAAGGGAAAGATGTAACTCTGTGAGATGAATTAACGGAACACAGAGGAGTATCTCAGAAAGCTCCTTTCCAGTTTTAAACGGAAGATATTTCCTTTTTCACCATAGCCCTCTAAGGGCTTCCAAACATCCCTTTGCCAATTATACAAGAACAGCCTTAGCGAAAGGCTTCTTGAAGGGAAAGAGGTAACTCTGTGAGATGAATTAACAGAACACAGAGCAGTTTCTCAGAAAGCTTCTTTCCAGTTTTGAGCGGAAGATATTTCCTTTTTCACCATAGCCCTCTATGGGCTTCCAAATATCCCTTTGCCAATTCCACAAGAACAGCCTTAGCGAAAGGCTTCTTGAAGGGAAAGATGTATCTCTGTGAGATGAATTAACAGAACACAGAGCAGTTTCTCAGAAAGCTTCTTTCCAGTTTTGAACGGAAGATATTTCCTGTTTCACCATAGCCCTCTAAGGGCTTCCAAATACCCCTTTGCCAATTCCACAAGAACAGCCTTAGCGAAAGGCTTCTTGAAGGGAAAGAGGAAACTCTGTGAGATGAATGAACAGAACACAGAGCAGTTTCCAGAAAGCTTCCTTTCAGTTTTGAACGGAAGATACTTCCTTTTTCACCATAGCCCTCTATGGGCTTCCAAATATCCCTTTGCCAATTCCACAAGAACAGCCTTAGCGAAAGGCTTCTTGAAGGGAAAGAGGTAACTCTGTGAGATGAATTAACAGAACACAGAGCAGTTTCTCAGAAAGCTTCCTTCCAGTTTTGAACGGAAGATATTTCCTTTTTCACCATAGCCCTCTATGGGCTTCCAAATATCCCTTTGCCAATTCCATAAGAACAGGCTTAGCGAAAGGGTTCTTGAAGGGAAAGATGTAACTCTGTGAGATGAATTAACAGAACACAGAGCAGTTTCTCAGAAAGCTTATTTCCAGTTTTGAACGGAAGATACTTCCTTTTTCACCATAGCCCTCTATGGGCTTCCAAACATCCCTTTGCCAATTATACAAGAACAGCCTTAGCGAAAGGCTTCTTGAAGGGAAAGATGTATCTCTGTGAGATGAATTAACAGAACACAGAGCAGTTTCTCAGAAAGATTCTTTCCAGTTTTGAACGGAAGATATTTCCTTTTTCACATAGCCCTCTATGGGCTTCCAAATATCCCTTTTCCAATTCCACAAGAACAGCCTTAGTGAAAGGCTTCTTGAAGGGAAAGATGTAACTCTGTGAGATGAATGAACAGAACACAGAGAAGTTTCTCAGAAAGCTTCTTTCCAGTTTTGAACGGAAGATATTTCCTTTTCACCATAGCCCTCTATGGCTTCCAAATATCCTTTGCTAATTATACAAGAACAGCCTTAGCGAAAGGCTTTGAAGGAAAGATGTAACTCTGTGAGATGAATTAACAGAACACAGAGCAGTTTCTCAGAAAGCTTCTTTCCAGTTTTGAACGGAAGATATTTCCTTTTTCACAATAGCCCTCTATGGGCTTCCAAATATCCCTTTGCCAATTCCACAGGAACAGCCTTAGCGAAAGGCTTCTAGAAGAGAAAGATGTAACTCTGTGAGATGAATTAACAGAACACAGAGGAGTTTCTCAGAAAGCTTCTTTCCAGTTTTGAACGGAGGATATTTCCTTTTTCACCATAGCCCTCTATGGGCTTCCAAATATCCCTTTGCCAATTCCACAAGAACAGCCTTAGCGAAAGGCTTCTTGAAGGGAAAGAGGTAACTCTGTGAGATGAATTAACAGAACACAGAGCAGTTTCTCAGAAAGCTTCTTTCCAGTTTTGAACGGAAGATATTTCCTTTTTCACAATAGCCCTCTATGGGCTTCCAAATATCCCTTTGCCAATTCCACAGGAACAGCCTTAGCGAAAGGCTTCTAGAAGAGAAAGATGTAACTCTGTGAGATGAATTAACAGAACACAGAGGAGTTTCTCAGAAAGCTTCTTTCCAGTTTTGAACGGAGGATATTTCCTTTTTCACCATAGCCCTCTATGGGCTTCCAAATATCCCTTTGCCAATTCCACAAGAACAGCCTTAGCGAAAGGTTTCTTGAAGGAAAGAGGTAACTCTGTGAGATGAATTAACAGAACACAGAGCAGTTTCTCAGAAAGTTTCTTTCCAGTTTTGAGCGGAAGATATTTCCTTTTTCACCATAGCCCTCTATGGGCTTCCAAATATCCTTTGCCAATTCCACAAGAACAGCCTTAGCGAAAGGCTTCTTGAAGGAAAGATGTATCTCTGTGAGATGAATTAACAGAACACAGAGCAGTTTCTCAGAAAGCTTCTTTCCAGTTTTGAGCGGAAGATATTTCCTTTTTCACCATAGCCCTCTATGGGCTTCCAAATATCCTTGCCAATTCCACAAGAACAGCCTTAGCGAAAGGCTTCTTGAAGGGAAAGATGTAACTCTGTGAGATGAATTCACAGAACACAGAGCAGTTTCTCAGAAAGATTCTTTCCAGTTTTGAACGGAAGATATTTCCTTTTTCACCATAGCCCTCTATGGGCTTCCAAACATCCCTTTGCCAATTCCACAAGAACAGCCTTAGCGAAAGGCTTCTTGAAGGGAAAGATGTAACTCTGTGAGATGAATTAACAGAACACAGAGCAGTTTCTCAGAAAGCTTCTTTCCAGTTTTGAGCGGAAGATATTTCCTTTTTCACCATAGCCCTCTATGGGCTTCCAAATATCCCTTTGCCAATTCCACAAGAACAGCCTTAGCGAAAGGCTTCTTGAAGGGAAAGATGTAACTCTGTGACATGAATTAACAGAACACAGAACAGTTTCTCAGAAAGCTTCTTTTCAGTTTTGAACGGAAGATATTTCCTTTTTCACCATAGCCCTCTATGGGCTTCCAAATATCCCTTTGCCAATTCCACAAGAACAGCCTTAGCGAAAGGCTTCTTGAAGGGAAAGAGGTAACTCTGTGAGATGAATTAACAGAACACAGAGCAGTTTCTCAGAAAGCTTCCTTCCAGTTTTGAACGGAAGATATTTCCTTTTTCACCATAGCCCTCTATGGGCTTCCAAATATCCTTTTGCCAATTCCACAAGAACAGCCTTAGCGAAAGGCTTCTTGAAGGCAAAGAGATAACTCTGTGAGATGAATTAACAGAACACAGAGCAGTTTCTCAGAAAGCTTCTTTCCAGTTTTGAAGGGAAGATATTTCCTTTTTCACCATAGCCCTATATGTGCTTCTAAATATCCCTTTGCCAATTCCACAAGAACAGCCTTAGCGAAAGGCTTCTTGAAGGGAAAGATGTAACTCTGTGAGATGAATTAACAGAACACAGAGCAGTTTCTCAGAAAGCTTCTTTCCAGTTTTGAACGGAAGATATTTCCTTTTTCACCATAGTCCTCTACGGGCTTCCAAATATCCCTTTGCCAATTCCACAAGAACAGCCTTAGCGAAAGGCTTCTTGAAGAGAAAGATGTAACTCTGTGAGATGAATTAACAGAACACAGAGCAGTTTGTCAGAAAGCTTCTTTCCAGTTTTGAACGGAAGATATTTCCTTTTTCACCATAGCCCTCTATGGGATTCCAAATATCCCTTTGCGAATTCCACAAGAACAGCCTTAGCGAAAGGCTTCTTGAAGGAAAAGAGGTAACTCTGTGAGATGAATTCACAGAACACACAGCACTTTCTCAGAAAGCTTCTTTCCAGTTTTGAACGGAAGATATTTCCTTTTTCACCATACCCCTCTACGGGCTTCCAAATATCCCTTTGCCAATTCCACAAGAACAGCCTTAGCGAAAGGCTTCTTGAAGGGAAAGATGTAACTCTGTGAGATGCATTAACAGAACACAGAGCAGTCTCTCAGAAAGCTTCTTTCCAGTTCTGAACGGAAGATATTTCCTTATTCACCATAGCCCTCTATGGGCTTCCAAATATCCCTTTGCCAATTCCACAAAAAAAGCCTTAGCGAAAGGCTTCTTGAAGGGAAAGATGTAACTCTGTGAGATGAATTAGGAGAACACAGAACAGTTTCTCAGAAAGCTTCTTTCCAGTTTTGAAAAGAAGATATTTCCGTTTTCACCATAGCCCTCTAAGGGCTTCCAAATATCCCTTTGCCAATTCCACAAGAACAGCCTTAGCGAAAGGCTTCTTGAAGGGAAAGATGTAACTCTGTGAGATGAATTAACAGAACACAGAGCAGTTTCTCAAGCTTCTTTCCAGTTTTGAGCGGAAGATATTTCCTTTTTCACCATAGCCCTCTATGGGCTTCCAAATATCCCTTTGCCTATTCCACAAGAAAAGAATTAGCGAAAGGCTTCTTGAAGGGAAAGATGTATCTCTGTGAGATGAATTAACAGAACACAGAGTAGTTTCTCAGAGAGCTTCTTTCCAGTTTTGAACGGAAGGTATTTCCTTTTTCACCATAGACCTCTATGGGCTTCCAAATATCCCTTTGCCAATTCCGCAAGAACAGCCTTAGCGAAAGGCTTCTTGAAGGGAAAGAGGTAACTCTGTGAGATGAATTCACAGAACACAGAGTAGTTTCTCAGAAAGTTTCTTTCCAGTTTTGAACGGAAGATATTTCCTTTTTCACCATAGCCCTCTATGGGCTTCCAAATATCCCTTTGCCAATTCCACAAGAACAGCCTTAGCTAAAGGCTTGTTGAAGGGAAAGATGTAACTCTGTGAGATGAATTAACGGAACACAGAGGAGTATCTCAGAAAGCTCCTTTCCAGTTTTAAACGGAAGATATTTCCTTTTTCACCATAGCCCTCTAAGGGCTTCCAAACATCCCTTTGCCAATTATACAAGAACAGCCTTAGCGAAAGGCTTCTTGAAGGGAAAGAGGTAACTCTGTGAGATGAATTAACAGAACACAGAGCAGTTTCTCAGAAAGCTTCTTTCCAGTTTTGAACGGAAGATATTTCCTTTTTCACCATAGCCCTCTATGGGCTTCCAAATATCCCTTTGCCAATTCCACAAGAACAGCCTTAGCGAAAGGCTTCTTGAAGGGAAAGATGTATCTCTGTGAGATGAATTAACAGAACACAGAGCAGTTTCTCAGAAAGCTTCTTTCCAGTTTTGAACGGAAGATATTTCCTGTTTCACCATAGCCCTCTAAGGGCTTCCAAATACCCCTTTGCCAATTCCACAAGAACAGCCTTAGCGAAAGGCTTCTTGAAGGGAAAGAGGAAACTCTGTGAGATGAATGAACAGAACACAGAGCAGTTTCAGAAAGCTTCCTTTCAGTTTTGAGCGGAAGATACTTCCTTTTTCACCATAGCCCTCTATGGGCTTCCAAATATCCTTTGCCAATTCCACAAGAACAGCCTTAGCGAAAGGCTTCTTGAAGGGAAAGAGGTAACTCTGTGAGATGAATTAACAGAACACAGAGCAGTTTCTCAGAAAGCTTCCTTCCAGTTTTGAACGGAAGATATTTCCTTTTTCACCATAGCCCTCTATGGGCTTCAAATATCCTTTGCCAATTCCATAAGAACAGGCTTAGCGAAAGGGTTCTTGAAGGGAAAGATGTAACTCTGTGAGATGAATTAACAGAACACAGAGCAGTTTCTCAGAAAGCTTATTTCCAGTTTTGAACGGAAGATACTTCCTTTTTCACCATAGCCCTCTATGGGCTTCCAAACATCCCTTTGCCAATTATACAAGAACAGCCTTAGCGAAAGGCTTCTTGAAGGGAAAGATGTATCTCTGTGAGATGAATTAACAGAACACAGAGCAGTTTCTCAGAAAGATTCTTTCCAGTTTTGAACGGAAGATATTTCCTTTTCACATAGCCCTCTATGGGCTTCCAAATATCCTTTTCCAATTCCACAAGAACAGCCTTAGTGAAAGGCTTCTTGAAGGGAAAGATGTAACTCTGTGAGATGAATGAACAGAACACAGAGAAGTTTCTCAGAAAGCTTCTTTCCAGTTTTGAACGGAAGATATTTCCTTTTTCACCATAGCCCTCTATGGGCTTCCAAATATCCTTTGCCAATTATACAAGAACAGCCTTAGCGAAAGGCTTCTTGAAGGAAAGATGTAACTCTGTGAGATGAATTAACAGAACACAGAGCAGTTTCTCAGAAAGCTTCTTTCCAGTTTTGAACGGAAGATATTTCCTTTTCACAATAGCCCTCTATGGGCTTCCAAATATCCTTTGCCAATTCCACAGGAACAGCCTTAGCGAAAGGCTTCTAGAAGAGAAAGATGTAACTCTGTGAGATGAATTAACAGAACACAGAGCAGTTTCTCAGAAAGCTTCTTTCCAGTTTTGAGCGGAGGATATTTCCTTTTTCACCATAGCCCTCTATGGGCTTCCAAATATCCTTTGCCAATTCACAAGAACAGCCTTAGCGAAGGCTTCTTGAAGGAAAGATGTAACTCTGAGATGAATTAACAGAACACAGAGCAGTTTCTCAGAAAGCTTCTTTCCAGTTTTGAACGGAAGATATTTCCTTTTCACAATAGCCCTCTATGGGCTTCCAAATATCCCTTTGCCAATTCCACAGGAACAGCCTTAGCGAAAGGCTTCTAGAAGAGAAAGATGTAACTCTGTGAGATGAATTAACAGAACACAGAGGAGTTTCTCAGAAAGCTTCTTTCCAGTTTTGAACGGAAGATATTTTTTCACCATAGCCTCTATGGGCTTCCAAATATCCCTTGCCAATTCCACAAGAACAGCCTTAGCGAAAGGCTTCTTGAAGGGAAAGAGGTAACTCTGTGAGATGAATTAACAGAACACAGAGCAGTTTCTCAGAAAGCTTCTTTCCAGTTTTGAACGGAAGATATTTCCTTTTTCACCATAGCCCTCTATGGGCTTCCAAGTATCCCTTTGCCAATTCCACAAGAACAGCCTTAGCGAAAGGCTTCTTGAAGGGAAAGATGTATCTCTGTGAGATGAATTAACAGAACACAGAGCAGTTTCTCAGAAAGCTTCTTTCCAGTTTTGAACGGAAGATATTTCCTTTTTCACCATAGCCCTCTAAGGGCTTCCAAATACCCCTTTGCCAATTCCACAAGAACAGCCTTAGCGAAAGCCTTCTTGAAGGGAAAGAGGTAACTCTGTGAGATGAATTAACAGAACACAGAGTAGTTTCTCAGAAAGCTTCTTTCCAGTTTTGAACGGAAGATATTTCCTTTTTCACCATAGCCCTCTATGGGCTTCCAAATATCCCTTTTCCAATTCAACAAGAACAGCCTTAGCGAAAGGCTTCTTGAAGGGAAAGATGTATCTCTGTGAGATGAATTAAGAGAACACAGAGCAGTTTCTCAGAAAGCTTCTTTCCAGTTTTGCACAGAAGATATTTCCTTTTTCACCATAGCCCTCTATGGGCTTCCAAATATCCCTTTGCCAATTCCACAGGAACAGCCTTAGCGAAAGGCTTCTTGAAGGGAAAGATGTAACTCTGTGAGATGAATGAACAGAACACAGAGCAGTTTCTCAGAAAGCTTCTTTCCAGTTTTGAACGGAAGATATTTCCTTTTTCACCATAGCCCTCTATGGGCTTCCAAATATCCCTTTGCCAATTCCACAAGAACAGGCTTAGCGAAAGGCTTCTTGAAGGGAAAGATGTAACTCTGTGAGATGAATGAACAGAACACAGAGCAGTTTCTCAGAAAGCTTCTTTCCAGTTTTGAACGGAAGATATTTCCTTTTTCACCATAGCCCTCTATGGGCTTCCAAATATCCTTTTGCGAGTTCCACAACAACAGCCTTAGCGAAAGGCTTCTTGAAGGGAAAGAGGTAACTCTGTGAGATGAATTAACAGAACACAGAGCACTTTCTCAGAAAGCCTCTTTCCAGTTTTGAACGGAAGATATTTCCTTTTTCACCATAGCCGTCTATGGGCTTCCAAATATCCCTTTGCCAATTCCACAAGAACAGCCTTAGCGAAAGGCTTCTTGAAGGGAAAGAGGTAACTCTATGAGATGAATTCACAGAACACAGAGCAGTTTCTCAGAAAGCTTCTTTCCAGTTTTGAACGGAAGATATTTCCTTTTTCACCATAGCCCTCTATGGGCTTCCAAATATCCCTTTGCCAATTCCACAAGAAAAGCCTTAGCGAAAGGCTTCTTGAAGGGAAAGATGTACCTTTGTGAGATGAATGAACAGAACACAGAGCAGTTTCTCAGAAAGCTTCTTTCCAGTTTTGAACGGAAGACATTTCCTTTTTCACCGTAGCCCTCTAAGGGCTTCCAAATATCCCTTTGCCAATTCCACAAGAACAGCCTTAGCGAAAGGCTTCTTGAAGGGAAAGATGTAACTCTGTGAGATGAATTAACAGAACACAGAGCAGTTTCTCAGAAAGCTTCTTTCCAGTTTTGAACGGAGGATATTTCCTTCTTCACCATAGCCCTCTATGGGCTTCCAAATATCCCTTTGCCAATTCCACAAGAACAGCCTTAGCGAAAGGCTTCTTGAAGGGAAAGATGTAACTCTGTGAGATGAATTAACAGAACACAGAGCAGTTTCTCAGAAAGCTTCTTTCCAGTTTTGAATGGAAGATATTTCCTTTTTCACCGTAGCCCTCTATGGGCTTCCAAATATCCCTTTGCCAATTCCACAAGAACAGCCTTAGCGAAAGGCTTCTTGAAGGGAAAGATGTAACTCTGTGAGATGAATGAACAGAACACAGAGGAGTTTCTCAGAAAGCTTCTTTCCAGTTTTGAACGGAAGATATTTCCTTTTTCACCATAGCCCTCTATGGGCTTCCAAACGCCCCTTTGCCAATTCCACAAGAACATCCTTAGCGAAAGGCTTCTTGAAGGGAAAGAGGTAACTCTGTGAGATGAATTAACAGAACACAGAGCAGTTTCTCAGAAAGCTTCTTTCCAGTTTTGAACGGAAGATATTTTCTTTTTCACCATAGCCCTCTATGGGCTTCCAAATATCACTTTGCCAATTCCACAAGAACAGCCTTAGCGAAAGGCTTCTTGAAGGGAAAGAGGTACCTCTGTGAGATGAATGAACAGAACACAGAGAAGTTTCTCAGAAAGCTTCTTTCCAGTTTTAAACGGAAGATATTTCCTTTTTCACCATAGCCCTCTATGGGCTTCCAAATATCCCTTTGCCAATTCCACAAGAACAGCCTTAGCGAAAGGCTTCTTGAAGTGAAAGATGTATCTCTGTGAGATGAATTAACAGAACACAGAGCAGTTTCTCAACAAGCTTCTTTCCAGTTTTGAACGGAAGATATTTCCTTTTTCACCATAGCCCTCTATGGGCTTCCAAATATCCCTTTGCCAATTCCACAAGAACAGCCTTAGAGAAAGGCTTCTTGAAGGGAAAGATGTAACTCTGTGAGATGAATTAACAGAACACAGAGCAGTTTCTCAGAAAGCTTATTTCCAGTTTTGAACGGAAGATACTTCCTTTTTCACCATAGCCCTCTATGGGCTTCCAAACATCCCTTTGCCAATTATACAAGAACAGCCTTAGCGAAAGGCTTCTTGAAGGGAAAGATGTATCTCTGTGAGATGAATTAACAGAACACAGAGCAGTTTCTCAGAAAGATTCTTTCCAGTTTTGAACGGAAGATATTTCCTTTTTCACATAGCCCTCTATGGGCTTCCAAATATCCCTTTTCCAATTCCACAAGAACAGCCTTAGCGAAAGGCTTCTTGAAGGGAAAGATGTAACTCTGTGAGATGAATGAACAGAACACAGAGAAGTTTCTCAGAAAGCTTCTTTCCAGTTTTGAACGGAAGATATTTCCTTTTTCACCATAGCCCTCTATGCGCTTCCAAATATCCCTTTGCCAATTATACAAGAACAGCCTTAGCGAAAGGCTTCTTGAAGGGAAAGATGTAACTCTGTGAGATGAATTAACAGAACACAGAGCAGTTTCTCAGAAAGCTTCTTTCCAGTTTTGAACGGAAGATATTTCCTTTTTCACAATAGCCCTCTATGGGCTTCCAAATATCCTTTGCTAATTCCACAAGAACAGCCTTAGCGAAAGGCTTCTTGAAGGAAAGAGGTAACTCTGTGAGATGAATTAACAGAACACAGAGCAGTTTCTCAGAAAGCTTCTTTCCAGTTTTGAACGGAAGATATTTCCTTTTTCACCATAGCCCTCTATGGGCTTCCAAATATCCTTTGCTAATTCCACAAGAACAGCCTTAGCGAAAGGCTTCTTGAAGGGAAAGATGTATCTCTGTGAGATGAATTAACAGAACACAGAGCAGTTTCTCAGAAAGCTTCTTTCCAGTTTTGAACGGAAGATATTTCCTTTTTCACCATAGCCTCTATGGGCTTCCAAATACCCTTTGCCAATTCCACAAGAACAGCCTTAGCGAAAGCCTTCTTGAAGGGAAAGAGGTAACTCTGTGAGATGAATTAACAGAACACAGAGTAGTTTCTCAGAAAGCTTCTTTCCAGTTTTGAACGGAAGATATTTCCTTTTTCACCATAGCCCTCTACGGGCTTCCAAATATCCCTTTTCCAATTCAACAAGAACAGCCTTAGCGAAAGGCTTCCTGAAGGGAAAGATGTATCTCTGTGAGATGAATTAAGAGAACACAGAGCAGTTTCTCAGAAAGCTTCTTTCCAGTTTTGCACAGAAGATATTTCCTTTTTCACCATAGCCCTCTATGGGCTTCCAAATATCCCTTTGCCAATTCCACAGGAACAGCCTTAGCGAAAGGCTTCTTGAAGGGAACGATGTAACTCTGTGAGATGAATGAACAGAACACAGAGCAGTTTCTCAGAAAGCTTCTTTCCAGTTTTGAACGGAAGATATTTCCTTTTTCACCATAGCCCTCTATGGGCTTCCAAATATCCCTTTGCCAATTCCACAAGAACAGGCTTAGCGAAAGGCTTCTTGAAGGGAAAGATGTAACTCTGTGAGATGAATGAACAGAACACAGAGCAGTTTCTCAGAAAGCTTCTTTCCAGTTTTGAACGGAAGATATTTCCTTTTTCACCATAGCCCTCTATGGGCTTCCAAATATCCTTTTGCGAGTTCCACAACAACAGCCTTAGCGAAAGGCTTCTTGAAGGGAAAGAGGTAACTCTGTGAGATGAATTAACAGAACACAGAGCACTTTCTCAGAAAGCCTCTTTCCAGTTTTGAACGGAAGATATTTCCTTTTTCACCATAGCCGTCTATGGGCTTATAAATATCCCTTTGCCAATTCCACAAGAACAGCCTTAGCGAAAGGCTTCTTGAAGGGAAAGAGGTAACTCTATGAGATGAATTCACAGAACACAGAGCAGTTTCTCAGAAAGCTTCTTTCCAGTTTTGAACGGAAGATATTTCCTTTTCACCATAGCCCTCTATGGGCTTCCAAATATCCCTTTGCCAATTCCACAAGAACAGCCTTAACGAAAGGCTTCTTGAAGGGAAAGATGTACCTTTGTGAGATGAATGAACAGAACACAGAGCAGTTTCTCAGAAAGCTTCTTTCCAGTTTTGAACGGAAGATATTTCCTTTTTCACCATAGCCCTCTATGGGCTTCCAAATATCCCTTTGCCAATTATACAAGAACAGCCTTAGCGAAAGGCTTCTTGAAGGAAAGAGGTAACTCTGTGAGATGAATTAACAGAACACAGAGCAGTTTCTCAGAAAGCTTCTTTCCAGTTTTGAGCGGAAGATATTTCCTTTTCACCATAGCCCTCTATGGGCTTCCAGATATCCCTTTGCCAATTCCACAAGAACAGCCTTAGCGAAAGGCTTCTTGAAGGGAAAGATGTATCTCTGTGAGATGAATTAACAGAACACAGAGCAGTTTCTCAGAAAGCTTCTTTCCCGTTTTGAACGGAAGATATTTCCTTGTTCACCATAGCCCTCTATGGGCTTCCAAATATCCCTTTGCCAATTCCACAAGAACAGCCTTAGCGAAAGGCTTCTTGAAGGGAAAGATGTAACTCGGTGAGATGAATTAACAGAACACGGAGGAGTTTCTCAGAAAGCTTCTTTCCTGTTTTGAACGGAGGATATTTCCTTTTTCACCATGGCCCTCTATGGGCTTCCAAACATCCCTTTGCCAATTCCACAAGAACATCCTTAGCGAAAGGCTTCTTGAAGGGAAAGATGTAACTCTGTGAGATGAATTATCGGAACTCAGAGCTGTTTCTCAGAAAGCTTCTTTCCAGTTTTGAACGGAAGATATTTCCTTTTTCACCATAGCCCTCTATGGGCTTCCAAATATCCCTTTGCCAATTCCACAAGAACAGCCTTAGCGAAAGGCTTCTTGAAGGGAAAGATGTAACTCTGTGAGATGAATTCACAGAACACAGAGCAGTTTCTCAGAAAGATTCTTTCCAGTTTT
>JAKFHT010002495.1:0-15951 GCA_023783455.1 Erythrocebus patas | reverse complement strand
AGCCGGTCCAGTCATATTTTAGTGCGGTTTGAGCCAGTCAAAACCAGTTTCAGCCGGTCTGGTTCGGTTTGAGCCGGTCTGGCCCAGTATGAGCCTGTCAAAACCGATTGAAACCGGTCTGGGCGGTTTGAGTCCGGTTTCAGCCAGTCAAACCGGTTTGAGCCGGTCTGGCCTGGTTTGATCTGGTCAAAACCCTATGAGACCGGTTTGAGCCGGTGAAAACCGGTTTGAGATGTTCTGGTCCGGTTTGAGCCGGTTTGAGCCGTTCTGGTCTGGTTTGAGCCGGTTTGAGCTGGTCTGTTCCTGTTTGAGCCGGTCTGTTCCTGTTTGAGTCCGGTTTGAGCCGTTCAAAACCGGTTTGAGCCTGTTTGTTCCGGTTTGAGTCCTTTTTGAGCCAGTCGAAACAGGTTTTAGCCGGTCTGGTCGGTTTGAGTCGGTTTGAGCCGGTCAAAACCGGTTTGAGCCGGTCTGGCCTGATTTGAGTCCGGTTTGAGCAGGTCAAAACCGTTTTGAACTGGTCTGGTCCCGATAAATATGGTCAAAACCGGTTTGACTCTGTTTGAGCCGGTCAAAACCGGTTTGAGCCGGTCTCGTCGGGTTTGAGTCCAGTTTCAGCCGGTCAAACCGGTTTGAGCAGGTCTGGCCTGGTTGCACTGGTCAAAACTCGTATGAGACCGGTTTCAGCTGGTGAAAACCGGTTTGTGATGTTCTGTCGGTTTGAGCGGTTTGAGCCGTTCTGGTCTGGTGTGAGCCGGTTTGAGCTAGCTGTTTTGTGTGTGGATTCATCTCACAGAGTTAAACTTTCTTTTGATTCAGCAGGTTGAAACACTCAATCTGTGGACATTTGGGAATTGAGGCCTATGTGAAAAAGAATATCCCAGAATAAAAAGAAGTTATCTGTGAAACTGCTTTGTGATGTGATTCATCAGAGTTAAACTTCTTTTGATTCAGCATTTGGAAACACTCTTTTGAGAATCTGAAGGGACATTTGGACCATTGAGGCCTATGGTGAAAACAAATATCCCAGATAAAACTAGAAAGAAGCCTGTGAAACTGTTTTGATGTGTGGATTCATCTCACAGAGTTAAACCTTTTGATTCAGCAGTTGGAAACACTCTTTGTAGAATCTGAAGGGACATTTGGAGCCATTGAGGCCTATGAAAAACAGAATATCCAGATAAAACTAGAAGAAGCTATCTGTGAAACTTTTGTGATGTGTGGATTCATCTCACAGTTAAACCTTTCTTTTGATTCAGGTTGGAAACACTCTTTGTAGAATCTGTGAAGGACATTTGAGAGCCCATTGAGCCTATGGAAAAACAATATCCAGATAAAACTAGAAAAGCTATGAAACTGCTGTGATGTGTGGATTCATCTCACAGAGTTAAACCTTTCTTTTGATTCAGGTTGAAACACTCTTTTGGAATGTGCAAACATTTGAGGCCATTGAGGCCTATGGGGAAAAAAAATATCCCAGATAAAACTAGAAAGAAGCTATCTGTGAAACTGCTTTGTGATGTGGATTCATCTCTCAGAAAAAACCTTTTTTGATTCAGCAGGTTGGAAACTCTTTTGTAGAATCTGAAGGACATTTGGAGCCATTCCTATGTGAAAATGAATATCCCATAAAAACTAGAAAGAAGCTATCTGTGAAACTTTTGTGATGTGGATTCATCTCACAGAGTTTTTTGATTCAGCAGGTTGGAAACATTCTTGTAGAATCTGCAAGGACAGAGCTTTAGGCCTATGAAAAAATATCAGATAAAAACTAGAAAACTGTGAAACTTTTGTGATGTGTGATTCATCTCACAGAGTTAAACTTTCTTTTGATTCAGCAGGTTGGAAACATTTTTTTGTAGAATCTGTGGGACATTGGAGCCATTGAGGCCTAGGGTGAAAACTGAATATCCCAGATAAAAACTAGAAAGAAGCTATCTGTGAAACTGCTTTGTGATGTGTGATTCTCACAGAGTTAAACTTTCTTGATTCAGCAGGTTGGAAACACTTTTGTAGAATCTGTGAAGGACATTTGAGCCCATTGAGGCCTATGAAAAAATATCCCAGATAAAACGAAGAAGCTATCTGAAACTGATGTGTGGATTCATCTCACAGAGTTAAATTTCTTTTGATTCAGCAGGTTGGAAACATTTTTCTTGTAGAATCTGTGAAGGACATTTGGAGCCATTGAGGCCTAGGGGAAAACTGAATATCCCAGATAAAAACTAGAAAGAAGCTATCTGTGAAACTGCTTTGTGATGTGTGGATTCATCTCACAGAGTTAAACTTTCTTGATTCAGCAGGTTGGAAACACTTTTGTAGAATCTGAAGGACATTTGAGCCCATTGAGGCCTATAAAAACTGAATATCCAGATAAAACTAGAAAGAAGCTATCTGTGAAACTTTTGTGATGTGTGATTCATCTCACAGAGTTAAATTTCTTTTGATTCAGCAGGTTAAAACATTCTTGTAGAATCTGCAAGGACATTTGAAATCATTGAGGCCTATGGTGAAAAAGAATATCCCAGATAAAAACTAGAAAGAAGCTATCAGAAACTGCTTTGTGATATGTGGATTCATCTCACAGAGTTAAACTTTTTGATTCAGCAGAAACACTCTTTTGTAATCTGCAAGGACATTTGGAGCCCATTGAGGCAAGGAAAAAGAATCCAGTAAAAACTAGAAAGAAGCTATCTGTGAAACTATTTTTGTGATGTGATTCATCTCAGAGTTAAACCTTTTGATTCAGCAGTTTGAAACACTCTTTGTAGAAAAGGACATTTTCAGCCATAAGCCTATGAAAACAATATCCCCAGATAAAACTAGAAAGAATCTGTGAAACTGCTTATGATGTGGATTCATCTCACAGTTAAACTTTCTTTTGATTCAGCAGGTTGGAAACACTCTTTGTAGAATCTGCAAGGACATTTGGGAGCCATTGATCCTATGGTGAAAACCAAATATCCCAGATAAAACTAGAAAGAAGCTATCTGAAACTTGATGTGTGGATTATTCTCTCACAGAGAAACCTTTCTTTTGATTCAGCAGGTTGGAAACACTTTTTGTAGAATCTGTGAAGGACATTTGAACCCATTGAGCCTATGGTGAAAAAAAATATCCCAGATAAAACTAGAAAGATCTGTGAAACTTTTGATATGTGGATTCATCTCACAGAGTTAAACTTTCTTTTGATTCAGGTTGGAAACACTTTTTGTAGAATCTGCAAAGGACATTTGGGAGCCATGGTGAAAACAATATCCCCAGATAAAACTGGAAAGGAGCTATCTTTGAAACTGCTTTGTGTTGTGTGGATTCATCTCACAGAGTTAAACCTGTCTTTTGATTCAACAGGTTGGAAACACTCTTTTAGTAGAATCTGCAAAGGACATTTGGAGCCCTTTGAGTCTATTGAAAAGAATATCCCAGAAAAACTAGAAAGAATCTATCTGTGAAACTGTTTTGATGTGTGGATTCATTACAGAGTTAAACTTTCTTTTGATTCAGCAAAACACTCTTTTATAGAATCTGTGAAGGACATTTGAGCCCATTCAGGCCTAGGAGAAAACAGAATATCCCAGATAAAACTAGAAAGAAGATATCTTGAAACAGCTTTGTGATGTGTAGGTCCATCTCACAGATTAAACCTTACTTTTGATTCAGCAGGTTGGAAACACTTTTTGTAGACTCAGAAGAAACATTTGGAACCCATTGAGGCTCTGTTGAAGTGAATATCCACAGATAAAACAGAAAGAAGCTATCTGTGAAACTGCTTTGTGATGTGTGGATTCATCTCAGAGTTAAACTTTCTTTTGATTCAGGTTGGAAACACTCTTTTGTAGAATCTGAAGGACATTTGGGACATTGAGGCCTATGGTGAAAAAAGAATATCCCAGATAAAACTAGAAAGAAGCTATCTGTGAAACTGCTTTGTGATGTGTGGATTCATCTCACAGAGTTAAACTTTTTTTGATTCAGCAGGTTGGAAACTCTTTTGTAGAATCTGTGAAGGGACATTTGGAGCCCATTGAGGCCTATGGTGAAAACACCCAGAAAACTAGAAAAAGCTATCTGTGAAACTGCTTTGTGATGGATTCATCACAGAGTTAAACTTTCTTTTGATTCAGCAGTTGAAACACTCTTTGTAGAATCTGCAAAGGACATTTGGAGCCATTGACCTGAAAAACCAATATCCAGATAAAACTAGAAAGAAGCTCTGTGAAACTTTTGTGATGTGGATTCATCTCACAGAGTTAAACTTTCTTTTGATTCAGCAGGTTGGAAACACTTTTGTAGAATCTGAAGGACATTTGGAGCCCATTGAGGCCTATGGTGAAAACGAATATCCCAGATAAAACTAGAAAGAAGCTATCTGAAACTGCTTTGTGATGTGTGGATTCATCTCACAGAGTTAAACCTTTTTTGATTCAGCAGGTTGGAAACACTCTTTGTAGAATCTGAAGACATTTGGGAGCTATTGAGGCCTAGGTGAAAAGAATATCCCAGAAAAACTAGAAAGAAGCTGTAAACTGCTTTGTGATGTGGATTCATCTCACAGAGTTAAATTTTTCTTTTGATTCAGCAGGTTGAAACACTTTTTTGTAGAATCTGAAAGGACATTTGGGAGCCATTGAGCCTATAAGAAAACTGAATACCCCAAAAACTAGAAAGAAGCTATCTGTGAAACTGTTTTGTGATGGATTCATCTCACAGAGTTAAACCTTTCTTTTGATTCAGCAGGTTGGAAACACTTTTGTAGAATCTGGGACATTTGGGAGCCATTCCTGGTGAAAACTGAATATCCCAGATAAAACTAGAAGAAGCTATCTGAAACTTTTGTGATGTGGATTCTCACAGAGTTAAACTTTCTTTTGATTCAGGTTGAAACACTTTTGTAGAATCTGCAAAGGACATTTGAACATTAGGCCTATGAAAAACAAATATCCCAGATAAAACTAGAAAGAAGTTGTGAAACTGCTTTGTGATATGTGATTCATCTCACAGAGTTAAACCTTTCTTTTGATTCAGGTTGAAACACTCTTTGTAGAATCTGTGAAGGACATTTGGGAGCCATTGAGGCCTATGGTGAAAACCAATATCCAGATAAAACTAGAAAGAAGCTATCTGTAAAACTGTTTTGTGATGGATTCATCTCAGAGTTAAACCTTCTTTTTGATTCAGCAGGTTGGAAACACTTTTTGAATCTGAGACATTTGAGCCATATGGTGAAAACAATATCTAGATAAAAACTAGAAGAAGCTATCTGTGAAACTGTGATGTGGATTCTCACAGAGTTAAACTTTTTTGATTCAGCAGAAACACTTTTGTAGAATCTGCAAAGGACATTTGGGATTAGGCCTATAGAAAAACAAATATCCAGATAAAACTAGAAAGAAGCTATCTGTGAAACTGCTTTGTGATATGTGGATTCATCTCACAGAGTTAAACCTTTCTTTGATTCAGGTTGGAAACACTCTTGTAGAATCTGGGACATTTGGGAGCATTGAGCTATGGTGAAAACCAAATATCCCAGATAAAAAAACTAGAGAAGCTATCTGTGAAACTGCTTTGTGTGTGGATTCATCTCACAGAGTTAACCTTTTTGATTCAGCAGGTTGGAAACACTCTTGTAGAATCAAGAAACATTTTGAGCCCATTGAGGCCTATGGAAAACTGAATATCCAGATAAAACTAGAAAGAAGCTATCTGAAAACTGTTTTGTGATGTGTGGATTCATATTAAACCTTTCTTTGATTCAGCAGGTTGGAAACACTCTTTGTAGAATCTGTGAAGGACATTTGGAGCCCATTGAGCTATGGAAAAAATATCCCACATAAGAACTAAAAAGAGAAACTTCTTGTGAACTGTTTTATTTGCTGATTGCACTTTCAGAACACAGCAGTTAAACAAACTTTTAGAACAGAAAAACTGAACTCAGATAAGAAACTCAATCAAAAATATCATAAACTGGAAAAATGCTTGAAAGTATGTTATATCTTGAAGAGAAACATTTCTTTGATGAGAACAGATAAACTTCAGAATCTGGGACACATTTAAAGCATGTGTGAGGGAAATTTATGAAAACCCACAAGAGAAATGGAAAGATCATTGATCTCATCTTAAAAGCTAGAAGAGAAACACTTGAAACTGCAGAAGGGAGAATCTGATCAGAGCAGAACTGAATGAGACACATCATCTGATCAGAGTTGGTTTTTTTGAAAAGATCAACTTGGAGCCATGAAGACTATGAAGAAAAGAAGAAGAATAAACACTTTTGATGTGGATTCAGAACAGATAAACTCCATCAGATAAAAACTATAAAACATTCTTCTGGAAAATCTGAAGAAATGGTACATTGATTTCCAAGATAAACCAGAAGAAGGTGAATCTGAATAGAAATGAGGCTCTGAAATTGAGGAAAATGAAAAAAATCCAGGAAGATATTCACAGTGAATCTTGATCAGAATTGGAAACTTCTTTGTATTCAATCTGAAAGGGACATTTTTGAGAACATCATTGAAAAAAGCCTAGAAACATAATAAAAAAAAGAATTTTGATATGTGATGAAATCTGAAAATCTCATAAAAACTGGAAAGATAGAAACATCTTTTCTTTGATCAAGTGGGTTCATTGTGATTGGAACATTGAAATCAATAAACATATCCAGATAAAACAGAAAAATACAAGAACTGTTATCTTGATTGTGAGAAATTTTGACAAATTCAAATCTTCATGTAAAAGAATAAATTTCTATTGAGGAATCTCATTGACTATTTATGAAAAAACAGAATATCCTGATAAAACTGGAAAACTTTGAAAACTCTTGACAGGATGTTCAATCCTATTCAACATAGTGTTGGAATTCTTTTAGAATGAGGCAAGAGAAAAGAAATCAATATTCAATAAAAAGAAGAAGAAATCCCTGTTTGAGATGACTGTTGTATATTTAGAAACTTGTTCAGAAATCTTTGCTGAAAGAACTTCAGAAATCTCAGGATAATTTGTGAAAAATCACAAGATTCATCCCATAACAGAAAAAGAAGAAGAAATCAGGTGAACTATTAAATTGCTTCAAAGAGTTGGAATCATGTGAAACTTTGAGAATACAAACATGCTCAGTGAAATAAAGAGGAAAAAACTGGAAGAATATCCCCAGATAAAACTAGAAAGCTCTGAAGGTTTTTGATTCAATTCATCACAGAGTTAAAATTCTTCACATAATTGGAAAAACTCTTTTTCTAGAAAAAAAAGAGTATTGAAATAAGTAAAAGAAATAATATCCTGATAAACTATCTCAAAGCTACAGATAAAAAGCATGGTATCTCCAAAACAGTTGTTGGAACAGCATCTCAGAAATAAAACACATTAACCATCTGATCTTTGAAAACCTGAGAGAAAAGAAAGAAAACTATTTAATAAATGGTGCTGATTCAGTGTAGAAACTGAATTTTTATTTTGATTAATTCAAGAGGATTAAACTTTGTTGATATCACAAAAATCTGAGGAAAAACAAGCCATTGAAGGCATGGGAAAACTTCATGTCTAAAAACCAAAAGAAATGAGAAAAACCTTGATATCTCATTAAACTAAAGAGCTTCTGACAGAGAAACCATCAGAGTAAATCTACAGAATGAGAAATTTTGATTCATTGAAAACTATATCCAGAATAGAAAGAACTAAACTTTCAGAAAAACAAAAATCATAAAGAATATGAAAGACATCTGAAACATTCTGACAGACACATGAAATCTCATCATAACTCAGAGAAATGAAATAAAACTTTGAGATTCATCTCACACCAGTTGAACTATCTGTCAGAAACTATCAGAATAGAAATAGAACACTTTTCTTTTGTGGGATTAAACAGTTCATCTTGAAACTATATTTCAGAAGAACTAGTGATATGAAGTTTATGATATCAAAGGATTAAAATTATCTCTATAAAGACTGCACACTGTTTTTGTGATATTCATGAAAGACTGAAAATTATCAGTGTGATTGGATTGAAAATGTGAAAATACACCAAGGAAACTATGAAAAAAGGATATTTGTGTCTTTGACATGTGCAGTGAAACCATCTTTGATATCAGAACAGAAAAAAACACTGTTTTCTGTGGAACTGAACAATGAGATCATTGACTCTGGAAGAAACATATCAATCAGAAACTATTGAGATCTGATGAAAGTGATTTGATGATAAAACTGAAAGTATCTGTAACAAATTTGATGAAACAACTTGTTTTTTAAATAAATTTTTTTCTTAAAAAAATATCCCCAGATAAAACTAGAGAAACTATCTGTGAAACTGTTTTTGTGTGTGTGGATTCTCACAGTTAGTTTTCTTTTGATTAATTTGAAACACTTTTTGTAGAATCTGCAAAGACATTTGAGCCCATGAGGCCTAAAAAAATATCCCCAGATAAAACTAGAAAGAAGCTATCTGTGAAACTTTGTGATGTGTGGATTCATCTCACAGAGTTAAACTTTCTTTGATTCAGCAGTGGAAACACTTTTGTAATCTCTGAAGAATTTCAAACCATTGACTATGGAAAAAAAATATCCCAGATAAAACTAGAAAGAAGCTATCTGTGAAACTTTTGTGATGTGTGGATTCATCTCACAGAGTTAAACTTTCTTTTGATTCAGCAGGTTGGAAACATTTTGTAGAATATGAAGGACATTTGGGAGCCATTGAGCTATGGAAAACAAATATCCCAGATAAAACTAAAAAGAAGCTATGTGAAACTGCTTGATGTGTGATTCATCTCAGAGAGTTAAACTTTCTTTTGATTCAGAAGTTGGAAACATTCTTTGAGAATCTGCAAAGACATTTGGGACATTGAGGCCTGTGGTGAAAAATGAAATATCCCCAGATAAAACTAGAAAGCTATCTGTGAAACTGCTTTGTGATGTGTGGATTCATCTCACAGAGTTAAACTTTCTTTTGATTCAGTGGTTGAAACACTCTTTTTGAATCTGCAAAGGACATGAGAGCCATTAAGAAAAACAAATATCCCAGATAAAACAAAGAAGCTATCTGTGAAACTGCTTTGTGTGATGTGGATTCATCTCACAGAGTTAAACCTTTTTTGATTCAGCAGTTGGAAACTCTTTTTTAGAATCTGAACAAACATTGCCATTGAGGCCTATGAAAACAATATCCAGATAAAACTAAAAAGAAGCTATCGAAACTGCTTGATGTGGATTCATCACAGAGTTAAACCTTTCTTTGATTCAGCAGGAAACACTCTTTTGTAGAATCTGTGAAGGACATTTGAGCCAAGGCCTATGAAAACTGAATATCCAAAAACTAGAAAGAAGCTATCTGTGAAACTGCTTTGTGATTTTCATCTCACAGAGTTAAACCTTCTTTGATTCAGCAGTTGGAAACACTCTTTGTAGAATCTGTGGGGACATTTAGATGAGCCTTGGAAAAAACTGAATATCCCAGACAAAAACTAGAAAGAAGCTATCTGAAACTGTTTTGTGATGTGATATTCATCACAGAGTTAAACCTTTCTTTGATTCAGCAGGTTGGAAACACTCTTTTGTAGAATCTGAAAGGACATTTGGGAGCATAAGGCCACATGAAAAACAATATCAAATAAACTAGAAGAATATCTGTGAAACTGCTTTGTGATGTGGATTCATCTCACAGAGTTAAACTTTTTTGATTAGCATTGGAAACACTTTTTGTAGAATCTGTGACATTAAAGCCATTGAGCCTAGAAAAACAGAATATCCAAATAAAACTAGAAAGAAGAAACTGCTTTGTGATGTGTGATTCATCTCACAGAGTTAAACCTTTGATTCAGCAGGTTGGAAACACTTTTTGTAGAATCTATGAAGGACATTTGAGCATTGAGGCCTAGGGTGAAAAAATGAATATCCAGATAAAAGAAATGATGTGAGGATTCACTCACAGAGTTAAACTCTTTTGATTCAGCAATTTGAAACACTAGATTGAGAACATTTTGGGGCTTTGAGGGAAATGAAACCAAACCAGATAAAACTAGAAAGAAGTATCTGTGAAACTGCTTTGTGATGTGTGGATTCATCTCAGAGTTAAACCTTTCTTTGATTCAGCAGGTTGGAAACACTTTTTGTAGAATCTGAAAGGACATTTGAGCCATTGAGGCCTATGAAAAAGAATATCCCAGATAAAACTAGAAGCTATCTGTGAAACTGCTTTGTGATGTGTGATTCATCTCACAAAACTTTTTTGATTCAGCAGTTGAAAATAATTTTTGTGGAATCTGAGAACATTTGATTGATTGAAACATTTGTGAAAAAATATGAGATGAAAACAATATCCCAAAAAAACTAGAAAGAATATCTGTGAAACTGTTTTGTGATGTGTGGATTCATCTACAGAGTTAAACCTTTTTGATTCAGGTTGAAACACTTTTTGGAATCTGCAAGGGACATTTGAGCCCATTTGTGAAAACTGAATATCTAGATAAAAACTAAAAAGCTATCTGTGAAACTGCTTGTGATGTGTGATTCATCTCACAGAGTTAAACCTTTTTTTGATTCAGCAGGTTGGAAACACTTTTTTGTAGAATCTGTGAAGGACATTTGAGCATTGAGGCCTATATGAAAAAATCAGATAAAAAAAGAAATTAAGAAACTGGTTTTTAATGGATTAAACCTTCTTTTGATTCAGAGTTGAAACACTTTTTTGTTTTGTGATTTCAGCATTGGTTGGAAACACTTGTAGAATCTGAAAGGACATAAGCCATGAGGATAAAAATATCCAGATAAAACTAAAAGAAGCTATCTGAAACTGTTTTGTGATGTGTGGATTCATCTCACAGAGTTAAACCTTTTTTTGATTCAGCAGGTTGGAACATCTTTGTAGAATCTGAAGGACATTTTGACTGAGCCTATTGAAAAAATATCCCAGAAAAACTAGAAGAAACTCTGAAACTGTTTTGTGATATGTGGATTCATCTCACAGAGTTAAACTTTTTTTTTGATTCAGTTCAAAACACTTTAGAATCTGAAAGGACATTTGGAGCCATTGAGGCCTATGAAAAACAGAATATCCCATAATAAAAAACTATCAGAAACTGCTTTGATGATGTGGATTCATAAGAAAACCTTTCTTTTGATTCAGCAGGTTGGAAAAACTGTACATTTGAGCCATTGAGGCCTATGAAAAACAGAATATCCCAGATAAAAACTAGAAAGAAGCTCTGTGAAACTGTTTTGTGATGTGTGATTCTCTCACAGAGTTTTTTTGATTCAGCAGGTTGGAAACACTTTTTGAGAATCTGAGAAGGACATTTGAGCCATTGAGGCCTATGTGAAAACGAATATCCATATAAAACTAGAAAAAGCTATCTGTGAAACTGCTTGATGTGTGATTCATCACAGAGTTAAACCTTTCTTTTGATTCAGCAGGTTGGAAACACTCTTTTGTAGAATCTGAAGGACAAAGCCCATTAGGCTATGTGAAAACAATATCCCAGATAAAACTAGAAAGAATCTATCTGAAACTGCTTTGTATGTGTGATTCATCTCACAGAGTTAAACCTTTTTTGATTCAGCAGGTTGGAAACACTCTTGTAATATGCAAAGGACATTTAGCCAGAGCCTATGAAAAACAGAATATCCAGATAAAACTAGAAAGAAGCTATGTGAAACTGCTTTGTGATGTGGATTCATCTCACAGAGTTAAAACTTTCTTTGATTCAGGTTGGAAACACTTTTTGTAGAATCTGTGAAGGACATTTCAGCCATGAGGCCTGTGAAAAAATATCCCAGAAAAAGAATCTGTGAAGCTGCTGATGTGTGATCTTACAGAGTAACTTTTTTAATTCACAGGTTAAAACACTCTTTTGTGAATCTCAAAGGGACATTTGAGGAGACTCTGAGAAGCTGATGAAAAAGGCCTAAATGAAAAAACAGATAAAACCAGAAAGAAGTGTATCAGAAACTGCTTTGTGATGTGGATTCATCTCACAGATAAACCTTTATTTTGATTCAGCAGGTTGGAAACACTCTTTTAGAATCTGTGAAAGGACATTTGGAGCCATTGAGGCCTATATGAAACAGAATATCCCAGATAAAACTAGAAAGAAGCTATCTTGCTTTGATGATTCATCTCACTGAGTTAAACCTTTCTTTGATTCAGCAGGTTGAAAATACTTTTTTGTAGAAAAAGGACATTTGGAGCTACTGAGGCCTATAGTGAAAACAATATCTTGAAGAAAACTGGAAAAAGTCTGTCTCAGAAACTGTTTTGTGATGTGTGTGGATTCAGCTCACAGAGTTAAACCTTTCTTTGATTCAGCAGGTTGGAAACTTTTGTAGAATATGAGGGACATTTCAAAGCCCATGAGCCTCTATGAAAACAATATCAGAAAAACTAGAAGAAGTTATCTTTCAAACTGATTTGTCATGTGATTCATCACAGAGTTAAACCTTTTTTGATTCAGCTGTTGGAAACACTTGTAAAATCTGTGAAGGGATGTAAAGCTCATGAGGCCAAAAAACAAATATCTCAGATAAAATGAAAAGAAGCTATCTGAAACTGCTTTGTGATGTGTGTGATTCATCTAACAGTTAAACCTTTTTTGATTCAGGTTGGAAACACTTTTTAGAATCTGAAAGGGATATTTGGGCCCACTGAAGCCTATAGTGAAAAAAATATCCCAGATAAAACTAAAGAAGCTATCTGAAACTGTTTTGAGATGTGATTTATCACAGAGTTAAACTTTCTTTTGATTCAACAGGTTGGAAACACTTTTTGTAGAATCTGCAAAGGACATTTAGCTCACTGAGGCCTATGAAAAAATATCCCAGTTAAAACTAGAAAGAATCTATCTGTGAAACCACTTTCTTTGTGATGTGATTCAACTACAGAATTAAACCTTTCTTTGATTCATCAGGTTAAACACTTTTTGTAGAATCTGTTAAGGGACATTTCAGTCCACTGAGGCCTGTAGTCAAAAACTGAATATCCCAGATAAAACTAGAAAGAAGTTATCTGTGAAACTGATTTGTGTTGAGGATTCATCTCACAGATTTAAATCTTTTATCATTCAGTAAGTTGGAAACACTTTTTGTAGAATCTGTGAAGGACTTGAAACCCACTGAGGCCTAATGAAAACAGATATCCCACTATAAAACTAGAAAGATGATATTCAGAAACTGCTTTGTGATGTGTGGATTCATTCACAAAGTTAAACTTTTGATTCAGCAGGTTGAAACATTTTTTGATGAAACTGCATGACATTTGAGCCCACTGTGGCTAGTGAAAACCTACTGTTCCACAATAAAAAGAAAGACTGTGAAACTGCTTTGTGATGTGGATTCATGTGAGTTAAATTTCTTTTGATTCAGCAGGTTGGAACTTTTTTAGAATCTGCAAGGACATTTTGAAGTCACTGAGGCAGTAAAATCGAATATCCCAGAAAAAACTAGAAAGAAGCTATCTGAAACTTTTTTGTGTATTCAGCTCACAGAGTTAAACTTTCTTTGATTCAGTTGAAACATTTTTTGTAGAATCTGTGAAGGACATTTTGGAACCCATTGAGCCTATATGAAAACCAGATATCCTGCAATAAAACTAGAAAGAAGCTATGTGAAACTGTTTTGTCATGTGTGGATTCAGCTCACATAATTAAACTTCTTTTTGATTCAGCAAGTTGGAAAACTCTTTTGTATAATGTGAAAGGACTTCACAGTCCATGAGGCCTATAGTGAAAACCAAATATCAGAGATAAAACCAGAAAGAATCTGAAACTGCTTTGTGATGTGTGTGGATTCAGCTGAGAGAGTTAAACTTTTTGATTCATCAGGTTGAATATTATTTTTGTAGAATCTGTGAGTGACATTTGAGCCACTGAGGTTTAGTTTGGAACACTATTTGTGGAATTGTCAAAGAATTTCAATAGGCCTATAGTGAAAACGAATATCCTGCAATAAAACTTGAAAGAAGCTATCTGAGAAACTGCTTTGTGGTGTGATTCAGCTCACAGAGTTAAACCTTTCTTTGATTCAGGCCGGAAACACTCTTGTAGAATCTGAAGGACATTTTAAAGCCGGAGGCTTATAGTCAGAAAAATATCCCATATAAACAAGAAATAATCTTTTGTGAAACTGCTTTGTGATGTGGATTCATCACAGATTAAACCTCTGATTCAGAAAGTTGAAAACACTCTTGCAGAATCTGTTGGAACATTTGAGCCATTTAGTAAAAACAAAATATGATAAACTAGAAAGAAGCTATCTGTAAACTGCTTTTTTGATGTGGATTCAGCTCACAGATTAAACCTTTATTTTGATTCAGCAGATTGAAACACTCTTTTGTAAAATCTGTAAAGGGACATTTCAGACACCTATAGTGAAACTCAGAATAACCCCTAAAAACTAGAAAGAAGCTATCTGTAAACTGCTTTTGATGTGTGATTCTCTCACTGAGTTAAACTTCTTTAATTCATCAGTTAAAACACTCTTTGTAGAATCTGCAAGGACATTTGAACTGATTGAGGCCTATGTGAAAAACATTTCAGATAAAACTAGAAAGAAGTTATCGAAACTGCTTTGTGATGTGTGAACTCATCACAGAGTTAAACCTTTCTTGATTCAGGAGGTTGAAACACTGTTTTTGAGAATCTGAAGGACATTTGAACCCATTGAGAACCTAGAAATTGAATATCCCTTAAAACTAGAAAAGCTATTGTTGAAACTGCTTTGTGTGTGGATTCATCACAGAGTTAAACCTTTTGATTCAGCAGGTTGAAACACTCTTTGTAGAATCTGTGAAGACATTTTGGAGCCCAGTGAACCTATGAAAAATTGAATATCAGATAAAACTAAAGAGCTCTCTGTGAAACTGCTTTGTGATGTGTGGATTCAGCTCACAGAGTTAACCTTCTTTGATTCAGTAGTTGAACCATTTTTGTAGAATCTGTGAAGACATTTGAGCACTGGGCTTTAGTGAAAATTGATATCCAGATAAAATTAGAGAAATCTCTGGGAAACTGCTTTGTGATGTGGATTCATTACAGAGTAAATCTTTTTTTATTTTTGAAGGTTGAAACACTATTTTCTAGAATCTGTGAAGACATTTGAAGCCCACTGTGGCCTATGAAAAACTGAATATCAGATAAAAACTAGAAAGTATCTGTGAAACTGCTTTTGATGTGTGGTTTTATTCACAGAGATAAACCTTTTTAATTCAGCAGGTTGAAAATCTTTGTAGAATCTGCAAATGGATATTTCAAAGCCCACAGAGGTTATAGTGAAAACCGAATATCTCCAATAAAACTAGAAAGAAGATCTGTAAAACTTGTCATGTGTGGATTAAGCTCACAGAGTTAAACTTTTTCTTTTGATTCAGCAGGTGGAAAGAGTCTTTGTATCTGCAGAGGTCCATTTGAGCCCATTGAGCCAGAGTGAAAACCAGATATTCTCAGATAAAAACTAGAAAAGTGCTATTTGTGAAACTACTTGTAATGTGTGATTCAGTTCACAGAGTTACTTTTGATTCAATTTGGAAACATTCTTTTTAGAATCTGCAGAGGACATATGATCCCACTGAGGCATAGGTGAAAAGCAGAATATCCAAAAGTAAAACTAGAAAGAAACTATTTGTGAAACTCTTTGTGATGTGCATTCACACAGTTAAACCTCTGTGATTCAGCAGTTGAAACACTCTTTTTTGTAATCTACAATGGAAATTTGAGGACTGAGGCCTATAATGAAAAAACAATATCCCATGAGAAAACTAGAAAAACTTATCGAAACTGCTTTATGATGTGTTCATCTCAGAGAGTTAAACTTTTGATTCAGCAGGTTGGAAACACTGTTCTTGTAGAATATGCTAAGGACTTTTGGGATCCCATTGAGGCTACAGTGAAAAACTGAATATCCCAGATAAAAACTAGAAAGAATCTATCTGTGAAACTGCTTTTCATGTGTTGATTCATCTCACAGTGTTTTTCT
>JAKFHT010002494.1:0-15956 GCA_023783455.1 Erythrocebus patas | reverse complement strand
GCTTTCTGAGAAACTGCTCTGTGTTCTGTTAATTCATCTCACAGAGTTACATCTTTCCTTCAAAAGCCTTTCGCTAAGGCTGTTCTTGTGGAATTGGCAAAGGATATTTGGAAGCCCATAGAGGGAATTCATCTCACAGAGTTACATCTTTCCTTCAAGAAGCCTTTCGCTAAGGCTGTTCTTGTGGAATTGGCAAGGATATTTGGAAGCCCATAGAGGGCTATGGTGAAAAGGAAATATCTTCCGCTCAAAACTGGAAAGAAGCTTCCTGAGAAACTGCTCTGTGTTCTGTTAATTCATCTCACAGAGTTACATCTTTCCTTCAAGAAGCCTTTCGCTAAGGCTGTTCTTTTGGAATTGGCAAAGGGATATTTGGAAGCCCATAGAAGGCTACGGTGAAAAAGGAAATATCTTCCGCAAAACTGGAAAGAAGCTTTCTGAGAAACTGCTCTGTGTTCTGTTAATTCATCTCACAGAGTTACATCTTTCCTTCAAGAAGCCATTCGCTAAGGCTGTTCTTGTGGAATTGGCAAAGGATATTTGGAAGCCCATAGAAGGCTACGGTGAAAAAGGAAATATCTTCCGCAAAACTGGAAAGAAGCTTGAGAAACTGCTCTGTGTTCTGTTAATTCATCTCACAGAGTTACATCTTTCCTTCAAGAAGCCTTTCGCTAAGGCTGTTCTTGTGGAATTGGCAAAGGATATTTGGAAGCCCATAGGGCTATGGTGAAAAGGAAATATCTTCCGCTCAAAACTGGAAAGAAGCTTTCTGAGAAACTGCTCTGTGTTCTGTTAATTCATCTCACAGAGTTACATCTTTCCTTCAAGAAGCCATTCGCTAAGGCTGTTCTTGTGGAATTGGCAAAGGATATTTGGAAGCCCATAGAGGGCTATGGTGAAAAGGAAATATCTTCCGTTCAAAACTGGAAAGAAGCTTGAGAAACTGCTCTGTGTTGTGTTAATTCATCTCACAGAGTTACATCTTTCCTTCAAGAAGCCTTTCGCTAAGGCTGTTCTTGTGGAATTGGCAAAGGGATATTTGGAAGCCCATAGAGGGCTATGGTGAAAAGGAAATATCTTCCGTTCAAAACTGGAAAGAAGCTTCCTGAGAAACTGCTCTGTGTTCTGTTAATTCATCTCACAGAGTTACATCTTTCCTTCAAGAAGCCTTTCGCTAAGGCTGTTCTTTTGGAATTGGCAAAGGATATTTGGAAGCCCATAGAAGGCTACGGTGAAAAAGGAAATATCTTCCGCAAAACTGGAAAGAAGCTTTCTGAGAAACTGCTCTGTGTTCTGTTAATTCATCTCACAGAGTTACATCTTTCCTTCAAGAAGCCATTCGCTAAGGCTGTTCTTGTGGAATTGGCAAAGGGATATTTGGAAGCCCATAGAAGGCTACGGTGAAAAAGGAAATATCTTCCGCTCAAAACTGGAAAGAAGCTTTCTGAGAAACTGCTCTGTGTTCTGTTAATTCATCTCACAGAGTTACATCTTTCCTTCAAGAAGCCTTTCGCTAAGGCTGTTCTTGTGGAATTGGCAAAGGGATATTTGGAAGCCCATAGAGGGCTATGGTGAAAAGGAAATATCTTCCGTTCAAAACTGGAAAGAAGCTTGAGAAACTGCTCTGTGTTCTGTTAATTCATCTCACAGAGTTACATCTTTCCTTCAAGAAGCCATTCGCTAAGGCTGTTCTTGTGGAATTGGCAAAGGATATTTGGAAGCCCATAGAGGGCTATGGTGAAAAGGAAATATCTTCCGTTCAAAACTGGAAAGAAGCTTTCTGAGAAACTGCTCTGTGTTCTGTTAATTCATCTCACAGAGTTACATCTTTCCTTCAAGAAGCCTTTCGCTAAGGCTGTTCTTGTGGAATTGGCAAAGGATATTTGGAAGCCCATAGAGGGCTATGGTGAAAAGGAAATATCTTCCGTTCAAAACTGGAAAGAAGCTTCCTGAGAAACTGCTCTGTGTTCTGTTAATTCATCTCACAGAGTTACATCTTTCCTTCAAGAAGCCTTCGCTAAGGCTGTTCTTGTGGAATTGGCAAAGGATATTTGGAAGCCCATAGAGGGCTATAGTGAAAAAGGAAATATCTTCCGCTCAAAACTGGAAAGAAGCTTTCTGAGAAAGTGCTCTGTGTTCTGTTAATTCATCTCACAGAGTTACATCTTTCACTTCAAGAAGCCTTCGCCTTTCGCTAAGGCTGTTCTTGTGGAATTGGCAAAGGATATTTGGAAGCCCATAGAGGCTATAGTGAAAAAGGAAATATCTTCCGCTCAAAACTGGAAAGAAGCTTTCTGAGAAACTGCTCTGTGTTCTGTTAATTCATCTCACAGAGTTACATCTTTCCTTCAATAAGCCTATCGCTAAGACTGTTCTTGTGGAATTGGCAAAGGGATATATGGAAGCCCATAGAGGCTATAGTGAAAAAGGAAATATCTTCCGTTCAAAACTGGAAAGAAGCTTTCTGAGAAACTGCTCTGTGTTCTGTTAATTCATCTCACAGAGTTACATCTTTCCTTCAAGAAGCCTTCGCTAAGGCTGTTCTTGTGGAATTGGCAAAGGGATATTTGGAAGCCCATAGAGGCTATGGTGAAAAGGAAATATCTTCCTTTCAAAACTGGAAAGAAGCTTTCTGAGAAACTGCTCTGTGTTCTGTTAATTCATCTCACAGAGTTACATCTTTCTCTTCAAGAAGCCTTTCGCTAAGGCTGTTCTTGTGGAATTGGCAAAGGGATATTTGGAAGCCCATAGAGGGCTATGGTGAAAAGGAAATATCTTCCGTTCAAAACTGGAAAGAAGCTTTCTGAGAAAGTGCTCTGTGTTCTGTTAATTCATCTCACAGAGTTACATCTTTCACTTCAAGAAGCCTTTCGCTAAGGCTGTTCTTATGGAATTGGCAAAGGGATATTTGGAAGCCCATAGAGGGCTATGGTGAAAAAGGAAATATCTTCCGTTCAAAACTGGAAAGAAGCTTGAAGAACTGATCTGTGTTCTGTTAATTCATCTCACAGAGTTACATCTTTCCTTCAAGAAGCCTTCGCTAAGGCTGTTCTTGTGGAATTGGCAAAGGATATTTGGAAGCCCATAGAAGGCTACGGTGAAAAAGGAAATATCTTCCGTACAAAACTGGAAAGAAGCTTTCTGAGAAACTGCTCTGTGTTCTGTTAATTCATCTCACAGAGTTACATCTTTCCTTCAAGAAGCCTTCGCTAAGGCTGTTCTTGTGGAATTGGCAAAGGGATATTTGGAAGCCCATAGAGGCTATGGTGAAAAAGGAAATATCTTCCGTTCAAAACTGGAAAGAAGCTTTCTGAGAAACTGCTCTGTGTTCTGTTAATTCATCTCACAGAGTTACATCTTTCCCTTCAAGAAGCCTTTCGCTAAGGCTGTTCTTGTGGAATTGGCAAAGGGATATTTGGAAGCCCATAGAGGCTATGGTGAAAAAGGAAATATCTTCCGTACAAAACTGGAAAGAAGCTTTCTGAGAAACTGCTCTGTGTTCTGTTAATTCATCTCACAGAGTTACATCTTTCCTTCAAGAAGCCTTTCGCTAAGGCTGTTCTTGTGGAATTGGCAACTGGATATTTGGAAGCCCATAGAGGGCTATGGTGAAAAAGGAAATATCTTCCGTTCAAAACTGGAAAGAAGCTTTCTGAGAAAGTGCTCTGTGTTCTGTTAATTCATCTCACAGAGTTACATCTTTCACTTCAAGAAGCCTTTCGCTAAGGCTGTTCTTGTGGAATTGGCAAGGATATTTGGAAGCCCATAGAGGGCTATGGTGAAAAAGGAAATATCTTCCGCTCAAAACTGGAAAGAAGCTTTCTGAAGAACTGATCTGTGTTCTGTTAATTCATCTCACAGAGTTACATCTTTCCTTCAAGAAGCCTTTCGCTAAGGCTGTTCTTGTGGAATTGGCAAAGGGATATTTGGAAGCCCATAGAGGGCTATGGTGAAAAAGGAAATATCTTCCGCTCAAAACTGGAAAGAAGCTTGAGAAACTGCTCTGTGTTCTGTTAATTCATCTCACAGAGTTACATCTTTCCTTCAAGAAGCCTTCGCTAAGGCTGTTCTTGTGGAATTGGCAAAGGATATTTGGAAGCCCATAGAGGGCTATGGTGAAAAAGGAAATATCTTCCGCTCAAAACTGGAAAGAAGCTTTCTGAGAAACTGCTCTGTGTTCTGTTAATTCATCTCACAGAGTTACATCTTTCCTTCAAGAAGCCTTTCGCTAAGGCTGTTCTTGTGGAATTGGCAAAGGATATTTGGAAGCCCATAGAGGGCTATGGTGAAAAGGAAATATCTTCCGTTCAAAACTGGAAAGAAGCTTTCTGAGAAACTGCTCTGTGTTCTGTTAATTCATCTCACAGAGTTACATCTTTCCTTCAAGAAGCCTTTCGCTAAGGCTGTTCTTGTGGAATTGGCAAAGGGATATTTGGAAGCCCATAGAGGCTATGGTGAAAAAGGAAATATCTTCCGTTCAAAACTGGAAAGAAGCTTTCTGAGAAACTGCTCTGTGTTCTGTTAATTCATCTCACAGAGTTACATCTTTCCCTTCAAGAAGCCTTTCGCTAAGGCTGTTCTTGTGGAATTGGCAAAGGGATATTTGGAAGCCCATAGAGGGCTATGGTGAAAAGGAAATATCTTCCGCTCAAAACTGGAAAGAAGCTTGAGAAACTGCTCTGTGTTCTGTTAATTCATCTCACAGAGTTACATCTTTCCTTCAAGAAGCCTTCGCTAAGGCTGTTCTTGTGGAATTGGCAAGGATATTTGGAAGCCCATAGAGGGCTATGGTGAAAAAGGAAATATCTTCCGTTCAAAACTGGAAAGAAGCTTTCTGAGAAACTGCTCTGTGTTCTGTTAATTCATCTCACAGAGTTACATCTTCCTCTTCAAGAAGCCTTTCGCTAAGGCTGTTCTTGTGGAATTGGCAGAGAGATATTTGGAAGCCCATAGAGGGCTATGGTGAAAAAGGAAATATCTTCCGTTCAAAACTGCAGAGAAGCTTTCTGAGAAAGTGCTCTGTGTTCTGTTAATTCATCTCACAGAGTTACATCTTTCCCTTCAAGAAGCCTCTCGCTAAGGCTGTTCTTGTGGAATTGGCAAAGAGATATTTGGAAGCCCATAGAGGGCTATGGTGAAAAAGGAAATATCTTCCGTGCAAAACTGGAGAGAAGCTTTCTGAGAAAGTGCTCTGTGTTCTGTTAATTCATCTCACAGAGTTACATCTTTCACTTCAAGAAGCCTTTCACTAAGGCTGTTCTTGTGGAATTGGCAAAGGGATATTTGGAAGCCCATAGAGGGCTATGGTGAAAAAGGAAATATCTTCCGTTCAAAACTGGAAAGAAGCTTTCTGAAGAACTGATCTGTGTTCTGTTAATTCATCTCACAGAGTTACATCTTTCCCTTCAAGAAGCCATTCGCTAAGGCTGTTCTTGTGGAATTGGCAAGGGGATATTTGGAAGCCCATAGAAGGCTACGGTGAAAAAGGAAATATCTTCCGCTCAAAACTGGAAAGAAGCTTTCTGAGAAACTGCTCTGTGTTCTGTTAATTCATCTCACAGAGTTACATCTTTCCCCTCAAGAAGCCTTTCGCTAAGGCTGTTCTTGTGGAATTGGCAAAGGATATTTGGAAGCCCATAGAGGCTATGGTGAAAAAGAAATATCTTCCGTTCAAAACTGGAAAGAAGCTTTCTGAGAAACAGCTCTGTGCTCTGTTAATTCATCTCACAGAGTTACATCTTTCCCTTCAAGAAGCCTTTCGCTAAGGCTGTTCTTGTGGAATTGGCAAAGGGATATTTGGAAGCCCATAGAGGGCTATGGTGAAAAGGAAATATCTTCCGCTCAAAACTGGAAAGAAGCTTGAGAAACTGCTCTGTGTTCTGTTAATTCATCTCACAGAGTTACATCTTTCCCTTCAAGAAGCCTATCGCTAAGGCTGTTCTTGTGGAATTGGCAAAGGGATATTTGGAAGCCCATAGAGGGCTATAGTGAAAAAGGAAATATCTTCCGTTCAAAACTGGAAAGAAGCTTTCTGAGAAACTGCTCTGTGTTCTGTTAATTCATCTCACAGAGTTACATCTTTCCCTTCAAGAAGCCTTTCGCTAAGGCTGTTCTTGTGGAATTAGCAAAGGGATATTTGGAAGCCCATAGAAGGCTATGGTGAAAAAGGAAATATCTTCCGTACAAAACTGGAAAGAAGCTTTCTGAGAAACTGCTCTGTGTTCTGTTAATTCATCTCACAGAGTTACATCTTCCTCTTCAAGAAGCCTTTCGCTAAGGCTGTTCTTGTGGAATTGGCAAAGAGATATTTGGAAGCCCATAGGGCTATGGTGAAAAAGGAAATATCTTCCGTTCAAAACTGGAGAAGCTTTCTGAGAAACTGCTCTGTGTTCTGTTAATTCATCTCACAGAGTTACATCTTTCCTTCAAAAGCCTTTCGCTAAGGCTGTTCTTGTGGAATTAGCAAAGGGATATTTGGAAGCCCATAGAGGGCTATGGTGAAGAAGGAAATATCTTCCGTTCAAAACTGGAAAGAAGCTTTCTGAGAAACTGCTCTGTGTTCTGTTAATTCATCTCACAGAGTTACATCTTTCCCTTCAAGAAGCCTTTCGCTAAGGCTGTTCTTGTGGAATTGGCAAAGGGATATTTGGAAGCCCATAGAGGCTATAGTGAAAAAGGAAATATCTTCCGTTCAAACCTGGAAAGAAGCTTTCTGAGAAACTGCTCTGTGTTCTGTTAATTCATCTCACAGGTTACATCTTTCCTTCAATAAGCCTATCGCTAAGGCTGTTCTTGTGGAATTGGCAAAGGGATATATGGAAGCCTATAGAGGGCTATAGTGAAAAAGGAAATATCTTCCGTTCAAAACTGGAAAGAAGCTTTCTGAGAAACTGCTCTGTGTTCTGTTAATTCATCTCACAGAGTTACATCTTTCCCTTCAAGAAGCCTTTCGCTAAGGCTGTTCTTGTGGAATTGGCAAAGAGATATTTGGAAGCCCATAGAGGGCTATGGTGAAAAAGGAAATATCTTCCGTTCAAAACTGGAGAGAAGCTTTCTGAGAAAGTGCTCTGTGTTCTGTTAATTCATCTCACAGAGTTACATCTTTCACTTCAAGAAGCCTTCGCTAAGGCTGTTCTTGTGGAATTGGCAAAGTGATATTTGGAAGCCCATAGAGGGCTATGGTGAAAAAGGAAATATCTTCCGTTCAAAACTGGAAAGCTTTCTGAAGAACTGATCTGTGTTCTGTTAATTCATCTCACAGAGTTACATCTTTCCCTTCAAGAAGCCATTCGCTAAGGCTGTTCTTGTGGAATTGGCAAAGGGATATTTGGAAGCCCATAGAAGGCTGCGGTGAAAAAGGAAATATATTCCGTACAAAACTGGAAAGAAGCTTGAGAAACTGCTCTGTGTTCTGTTAATTCATCTCACAGAGTTACATCTTTCCCTTCAAGAAGCCTTTCGCTAAGGCTGTTCTTGTGGAATTGGCAAAGGATATTTTGAAGCCCATAGAGGCTATGGTGAAGAAGGAAATATCTTCCGTTCAAAACTGGAAAGAAGCTTTCTGAGAAACTGCTGTGTGTTCTGTTAATTCATCTCACAGAGTTACATCTTTCCTTCAAGAAGCCTTCGCTAAGGCTGTTCTTGTGGAATTGGCAAAGGGATATTAGGAAGCCCCTAGAGGACTATGGTGAAAAAGGAAATATCTTCTGTTCAAAACTGGAAAGAAGCTTTCTGAGAAACTGCTCTGTGTTCTGTTAATTCATCTCACAGAGTTACATCTTTCCCTTCAAGAAGCCTTTCGCTAATGCTGTTCTTGTGGAATTGGCAAAGGGATATTTTGAAGCCCATAGAGGGCTATGGTGAAAAAGGAAATATCTTCCGTTCAAAACTGGAAAGAAGCTTTCTGAGAAACTGCTCTGTGTTGTGTTAATTCATCTCACAGAGTTACATCTTTCCCTTCAAGAAGCCTTTCGCTAAGGCTGTTCTTGTGGAATTGGCAAAGGGATATTTGGAAGCCCATAGAGGGCTATGGTGAAAAGGAAATATCTTCCGTTCAAAACTGGAAAGAAGCTTTCTAAGAAACTGCTCTGTGTTGTGTTAATTCACCTCACAGAGTTACATCTTTCCCTTCAAGAAGCCTTTCGCTAAGGCTGTTCTTGTGGAATTGGCAAAGGGATATTTGGAAGCCCATAGAGAGCTATGGTGAAAAGGAAATATCTTCCGTTCAAAACTGGAAAGAAGCTTTCTGAGAAACTGCTCTGTGTTCTGTTAATTCATCTCACAGAGTTACATCTTTCCTTCAATAAGCCTATCGCTAAGGCTGTTCTTGTGGAATTGGCAAAGGGATATATGGAAACCCATAGAGGGCTATAGTGAAAAGGACATATCTTCCGTTCAAAACTGGAAAGAAGCTTTCTGAGAAACTGCTCTGTGTTCTGTTAATTCATCTCACAGAGTTACATCTTTCCCTTCAAGAAGCCTTTCGCTAAGGCTGTTCTTGTGGAATTGGCAAAGGGATATTTGGAAGCCCATAGAAGGCTATGGTGAAAAGGAAATATCTTCCGTTCAAAACTGGAAAGAAGCTTTCTGAGAAACTGCTCTGTGTTCTGTTAATTCATCTCACAGAGTTACATCTTTCCTTCAAGAAGCCTTTCGCTAAGGCTGTTCTTGTGGAATTGGCAAAGGATATTTGAAGCCCATAGAGGGCTATGGTGAAAAGGAAATATCTTCCGTTCAAAACTGGAAAGAAGCTTTCTGAGAAACTGCTGTGTTCTGTTAATTCATCTCACAGAGTTACATCTTTCCTTCAAGAAGCCTTTCGCTAAGGCTGTTCTTGTGGAATTGGCAAAGGGATATTTGGAAGCCCATAGAGGACTATGGTGAAAAGGAAATATCTTCCGTTCAAAACTGGAAAGAAGCTTTCTGAAGAACTGATCTGTGTTCTGTTAATTCATCTCAGAGTTACATCTTTCCTTCAAGAAGCCTTTCGCTAAGGCTGTTCTTGTGGAATTGGCAAAGGATATTTGGAAGCCCATAGAAGGCTATGGTGAAAAAGGAAATATCTTCCGCTCAAAACTGGAAAGAAGCTTGAGAAACTGCTCTGTGTTCTGTTAATTCATCTCACAGAGTTACATCTTTCCTTCAAGAAGCCTTTCGCTAAGGCTGTTCTTGTGGAATTGGCAAAGGATATTTGGAAGCCCATAGAGGGCTATGGTGAAGAAGGAAATATCTTCCGCTCAAAACTGGAAAGAAGCTTGAGAAACTGCTCTGTGTTCTGTTAATTCATCTCACAGAGTTACATCTTTCCTTCAAGAAGCCTTCGCTAAGGCTGTTCTTTTGGAATTGGCAAAGGATATTTGGAAGCCCATAGAGGGCTATAGTGAAAAGGAAATATCTTCCGCTCAAAACTGGAAAGAAGCTTTCTGAGAAACTGCTCTGTGTTCTGTTAATTCATCTCACAGAGTTACATCTTTCCTTCAAGAAGCCTTTCGCTAAGGCTGTTCTTGTGGAATTGGCAAAGGATATTTGGAAGCCCATAGAGGGCTATGGTGAAAAGGAAATATCTTCCGCTCAAAACTGGAAAGAAGCTTTCTGAGAAACTGCTCTGTGTTCTGTGAATTCATCTCACAGAGTTACATATTTCCCTTCAATAAGCCTATCGCTAAGACTGTTCTTGTGGAATTGGCAAAGGGATATATGGAAGCCTATAGAGGGCTAAAGTGAAAAAGGAAATATCTTCCGTTCAAAACTGGAAAGAAGGTTTCTGAGAAACTGCTCTGTGTTCTGTTAATTCATCTCACAGAGTTAAATCTTTCTCTTCAAGAAGCCTTTCACTAAGGCTGTTCTTTTGGAATTGGCAAAGGATATTTGGAAGCCCTTAGAAGGCTACGTGAAAAGGAAATATCTTCCGTACAAAACTGGAAAGAAGCTTTCTGAGAAACTGCTCTGTGTTCTCTTAATTCATCTCACAGAGCTACATCTTTCCTTCAAGAAGCCTTTCGCTAAGGCTGTTCTTGTGGAATTGGCAGAGAGATATTTGGAAGCCCATAGAGGGCTATGGTGGAAAAGGAAATATCTTCCGTTCAATACTGGAGAGAAGCTTTCTGAGAAAGTGCTCTGTGTTCTGTTAATTCATCTCACAGAGTTACATCTTTCACTTCAAGAAGCCTTTCGCTAAGGCTGTTCTTGTGGAATTGGCAAAGGGATATTTGGAAGCCCATAGAAGGCGACGTTGAAAAAGGAAATATCTTCCGTACAAAACTGGAAAGAAGCTTTCTGAGAAACTGCTCTGTGTTCTGTTAATTCATCTCACAGAGTTACATCTTTCCTTCAAGAAGCCATTCGCTAAGGCTGTTCTTGTGGAATTGGCAAGGATATTTGGAAGCCCATAGAGGGCTATGGTGAAAAAGGAAATATCTTCCGTTCAAAACTGGAAAGAAGCTTTCTGAAGAACTGATCTGTGTTCTGTTAATTCATCTCACAGAGTTACATCTTTTCCTTCAAGAAGCCATTCGCTAAGGCTGTTCTTGTGGAATTGGCAAAGGGATATTTGGAAGCCCATAGAAGGCTACGGTGAAAAAGGAAATATCTTCCGTACAAAACTGGAAAGAAGCTTTCTGAGAAACTGCTCTGTGTTCTGTTAATTCATCTCACAGAGTTACATCTTTCCCTTCAAGAAGCCTTTCGCTAAGGCTGTTCTTGTGGAATTGGCAAAGGGATATTTGGAAGCCCATAGAGGGCTATGGTGAAGAAGGAAATATCTTCCGTTCAAAACTGGAAAGAAGCTTTCTGAGAAACTGCTCTGTGTTCTGTTAATTCATCGCACAGAGTTACATCTTTCCCTACTAGAAGCCTTTCGCTAAGGCTGTTCTTGTGGAATTGGCAAAGGGATATTTGGAAGCCCGTAGAGGGCTATAGTGAAAAAGGAAATATCTTCCGTTCAAAACTGGAAAGAAGCTTTCTGAGAAACTGCTCTGTGTTCTGTGAATTCATCTTACAGAGTTACATCTTTCCCTTCAATAAGCCTATCGCTAAGACTGTTCTTGTGGAATTGGCAAAGGGATATATGGAAGCCTATAGAGGGCTATAGTGAAAAAGGAAATATCTTCCGTTCAAAACTGGAAAGAAGCTTTCTGAGAAACTGCTCTGTGTTCTGTTAATTCATCTCACAGAGTTACATCTTTCCCTTCAAGAAGCCTTTCGCTAAGGCTGTTCTTTTGGAATTGGCAAAGGGATATTTGGAAGCCCATAGAAGGCTATGGTGAAAAAGGAAATATCTTCCGTACAAAACTGGAAAGAAGCTTTCTGAGAAACTGCTCTGTGTTCTGTTAATTCATCTCACAGAGTTACATCTTCCTCTTCAAGAAGCCTTTCGCTAAGGCTGTTCTTGTGGAATTGGCAGAGAGATATTTGGAAGCCCATAGAGGGCTATGGTGAAAAAGGAAATATCTTCCGTTCAAAACTGGAAAGAAGCTTTCTGAGAAAGTGCTCTGTGTTCTGTTAATTCATCTCACAGAGTTTCATCTTTCACTTCAAGAAGCCTTTCGCTAAGGCTGTTCTTGTGGAATTGGCAAAGGGATATTTGGAAGCCCATAGAGGGCTATGGTGAAAAAGGAAATATCTTCCGTTCAAAACTGGAAAGCTTTCTGAAGAACTGATCTGTGTTCTGTTAATTCATCTCACAGAGTTACATCTTTCCCTTCAAGAAGCCATTCGCTAAGGCTGTTCTTGTGGAATTGGCAAAGGGATATTTGGAAGCCCATAGAAGGCTACGGTGAAAAAGGAAATATCTTCCGTACAAAACTGGAAAGAAGCTTTCTGAGAAACTGCTCTGTGTTCTGTTAATTCATCTCACAGAGTTACATCTTTCCCTTCAAGAAGCCTTTCGCTAAGGCTGTTCTTGTGGAATTGGCAAAGGGATATTTTGAAGCCCATAGAGGGCTATGGTGAAAAAGGAAATATCTTCCGTTCAAAACTGGAAAGAAGCTTTCTGAGAAACTGCTCTGTGTTCTGTTAATTCATCTCACAGAGTTACATCTTTCCCTTCAAGAAGCCTTTCGCTAATGCTGTTCTTGTGGAATTGGCAAAGGAATATTTGGAAGCCCATAGAGGGCTATAGAGAAAAAGGAAATATCTTCCGTTCAAAACTGGAAAGAAGCTTTCTGAGAAACTGCTCTGTGTTCTGTTAATTCATCTCACAGAGTTACATCTTTCCCTTCAAGAAGCCTTTCGCTAAGGCTGTTCTTGTGGAATTGGCAAAGGGATATTTGGAAGCCCTTAGAGAGCTATGGTGAAAAAGGAAATATCTTCCGTTCAAAACTGGAAAGAAGCTTTCTGAGAAACTGCTCTGTGTTCTGTTAATTCATCTCACAGAGTTACATGTTTCCCTTCAAGAAGCCTTTCGCTAAGGCTGTTCTTGTGGAATTGGCAAAGGGATATTTGGAAGCCCATAGAGGGCTATGGTGAAAAAGGAAATATCTTCCGTTGAAAACTGGAAAGAAGCTTTCTGAGAAACTGCTCTGTGTTCTGTTAATTCATCTCACAGAGTTACATCTTTCCCTTCAAGAAGCCTATCGCTAAGGCTGTTCTTGTGGAATTGGCAAAGGGATATATGGAAGCCTATAGAGGGCTATAGTGAAAAAGGAAATATCTTCCGTTCAAAACTGGAAAGAAGGTTTCTGAGAAACTGCTCTGTGTTCTGTTAATTCATCTCACAGAGTTACATCTTTCCCTTCAAGAAGCCTTTCGCTAAGGCTGTTCTTGTGGAATTGGCAAAGGGATATTTGGAAGCCCATAGAAGGCTACGGTGAAAAAGGAAATATCTTCCGTACAAAACTGGAAAGAAGCTTTCTGAGAAACTGCTCTGTGTTCTGTTAATTCATCTCACAGAGTTACATCTTTCCCTTCAAGAAGCCTTTCGCTAAGGCTGTTCTTGTGGAATTGGCAAAGAGATATTTGGAAGCCCATAGAGGGCTATGGTGAAAAAGGAAATATCTTCCGTGCAAAACTGGAGAGAAGCTTTCTGAGAAAGTGCTCTGTGTTCTGTTAATTCATCTCACAGAGTTACATCTTTCACTTCAAGAAGCCTTTCACTAAGGCTGTTCTTGTGGAATTGGCAAAGGGATATTTGGAAGCCCATAGAGGGCTATGGTGAAAAAGGAAATATCTTCCGTTCAAAACTGGAAAGAAGCTTTCTGAAGAACTGATCTGTGTTCTGTTAATTCATCTCACAGAGTTACATCTTTCCCTTCAAGAAGCCATTCGCTAAGGATGTTCTTGTGGAATTGGCAAGGGGATATTTGGAAGCCCATAGAAGGCTACGGTGAAAAAGGAAATATCTCCCGTACAAAACTGGAAAGAAGCTTTCTGAGAAACTGCTGTGTGTTCTGTTAATTCATCTCACAGAGTTACATCTTCCTCTTCAAGAAGCCTTTCGCTAAGGCTGTTCTTGTGGAATTGGCAGAGAGATATTTGGAAGCCCATAGAGGGCTATGGTGAAAAAGGAAATATCTTCCGTTCAAAACTGCAGAGAAGCTTTCTGAGAAAGTGCTCTGTGTTCTGTTAATTCATCTCACAGAGTTACATCTTTCCCTTCAAGAAGCCTTTCGCTAATGCTGTTCTTGTGGAATTGGCAAAGAGATATTTGGAAGCCCATAGAGGGCTATGGTGAAAAAGGAAATAGCTTCCGTGCAAAACTGGAGAGAAGCTTTCTGAGAAAGTGCTCTGTGTTCTGTTAATTCATCTCACAGAGTTACATCTTTCACTTCAAGAAGCCTTTCACTAAGGCTGTTCTTGTGGAATTGGCAAAGGGATATTTGGAAGCCCATAGAGGGCTATGGTGAAAAAGGAAATATCTTCCGTTCAAAACTGGAAAGAAGCTTTCTGAAGAACTGATCTGTGTTCTGTTAATTCATCTGACAGAGTTACATCTTTCCCTTCAAGAAGCCATTCGCTAAGGCTGTTCTTGTGGAATTGGCAAGGGGATATTTTGAAGCCCATAGAAGGCTACGGTGAAAAAGGAAATATCTCCCGTACAAAACTGGAAAGAAGCTGTCTGAGAAACTGCTCTCTGTTCCGTTAACTCATCTCACAGAGTTACATCTTTCCCTTCAAGAAGCCTTTCGCTAAGGCTGTTCTTGTGGAATTGGCAAAGGGATATTTGGAAGCCCATAGAGGGCTATGGTGAAAAAGAAAGTATCTTCCGTTCAAACCTGGAAAGAAGCTTTCTGAGAAACAGCTCTGTGCTCTGTTAATTCATCTCACAGAGTTACATCTTTCCCTTCAAGAAGCCTTTCGCTAAGGCTGTTCTTGTGGAGTTGGCAAAGGGATATTTGGAAGCCCATAGAGGGCTATGGTGAAAAAGGAAATACCTTCCGTTCCAAACTGGAAAGAAGCTTTCCGAGAAACTGCTCTGTGTTCTGTTAATTCATCTCACAGAGTTCCATCTTTCCCTTCAAGAAGCCTTTCGCTAAGGCTGTTCTTGTGGAATTGGCAAAGGGATATTTGGAAGCCCATAGAGGGCTATGGTGAAAAAGGAAATATCTTCCGCTCAAAACTTGAAAGAAGCTTGAGAAACAGCTCTGTGCTCTGTTAATTCATCTCACAGAGTTACATCTTTCCTTCAAGAAGCCTTCGCTAAGGCTGTTCTTATGGAATTGGCAAAGGGATATTTGGAAGCCCATAGAGGGCTATGGTGAAAAAGGAAATATCTTCCGTTCAAAACTGGAAAGAAGCTTTCTGAGAAAGTGCTCTGTTTTCTGTTAATTCATCTCACAGAGTTACATCTTTCACTTCAACAAGCCTTTCGCTAAGGCTGTTCTTGTGCAATTGGCAAAGGGATATTTGGAAGCCCATAGAGGGCTATGGTGAAAAAGGAAATATCTTCCGTTCAAAACTGGAAAGCTTTCTGAAGAACTGATCTGTGTTCTGTTAATTCATCTCACAGAGTTACATCTTTCCCTTCAAGAAGCCATTCGCTAAGGCTGTTCTTGTGGAATTGGCAAAGGGATATTTGGAAGCCCATAGAAGGCTGCGGTGAAAAAGGAAATATATTCCATACAAAACTGGAAAGAAGCTTTCTGAGAAACTGCTTTGTGTTCTGTTAATTCATCTCACAGAGTTATATCTTTCCCTTCAAGAGGCCTTTCGCTAAGGCTGTTCTTGTGGAATTGGCAAAGGGATATTTTGAAGCCCATAGAGGGCTATGGTGAAGAAGGAAATATCTTCCGACAAAACTGGAAAGAAGCTTGAGAAACTGCTCTGTGTTCTGTTAATTCATCTCACAGAGTTACATCTTTCCTTCAAGAAGCCTTTCGCTAAGGCTGTTCTTGTGGAATTGGCAAAGGGATATTAGGAAGCCCATAGAGGACTATGGTGAAAAAGGAAATATCTTCCGCTCAAAACTGGAAAGAAGCTTGAGAAACTGCTCTGTGTTCTGTTAATTCATCTCACAGAGTTACATCTTTCCCTTCAAGAAGCCTTTCGCTAATGCTGTTCTTGTGGAATTGGCAAAGGGATATTTGGAAGCCCATAGAGGGCTATAGAGAAAAAGGAAATATCTTCCGCTCAAAACTGGAAAGAAGCTTGAGAAACTGCTCTGTGTTGTGTTAATTCACCTCACAGAGTTACATCTTTCCTTCAAGAAGCCTTTCGCTAAGGCTGTTCTTGTGGAATTGGCAAAGGATACTTGGAAGCCCATAGAGAGCTATGGTGAAAAAGGAAATATCTTCCGCTCAAAACTGGAAAGAAGCTTGAGAAACTGCTCTGTGTTCTGTTAATTCATCTCACAGAGTTACATCTTTCCTTCAAGAAGCCTATCACTAAGGCTGTTCTTGTGGAATTGGCAAGGATACTTGGAAACCCATAGAGGCTATAGTGAAAAGGACATAACTTCCGCTCAAAACTGGAAAGAAGCTTGAGAAACTGCTCTGTGTTCTGTTAATTCATCTCACAGAGTT
>JAKFHT010002493.1:0-15959 GCA_023783455.1 Erythrocebus patas | reverse complement strand
GTTTTGAACGGAAGATATTTCCTTTTTCACCATAGCCCTCTATGGGCTTCCAAATATCCTTTGCCAATTCCACAAGAACAGCCTTAGCGAAAGGCTTCTTGAAGGGAAAGATGTAACTCTGTGAGATGAATTAACAGAACACAGAGTAGTTTCTCAGAAAGCTTCTTTCCAGTTTTGAACGGAAGATATTTCCTTTTTCACCATAGCCTCTATGGGCTTCCAAATATCACTTTGCCAATTCCACAAGAACAGCCTTAGCGAAAGGCTTCTTGAAGGAAAGATGTAACTCTGTGAGATGAATTAACAGAACACAGAGCAGTTTCTCAGAAAGCTTCTTTCCAGTTTTGAACGGAAGATATTTCCTTTTTCACCATAGCCTCTATGGGCTTCCAAATATCCTTGCCAATTCCACAAGAACAGCCTTAGCGAAAGGTTTCTTGAAGGAAAGATGTAACTCTGTGAGATGAATTAACAGAACACAGAGCAGTTTCTCAGAAAGCTTCTTTCCAGTTTTGAACGGAAGATGTAACTCTGTGAGATGAATTCACAGAACACAGAGCAGTTTCTCAAGCTTCTTTCCAGTTTTGAACGGAAGATATTTCCTTTTTAACCATAGCCCTCTATGGGCTTCCAAATATCCCTTTGCCAATTCCACAAGAACAGCCTTAGCGAAAGGCTTCTGGAAGGGAAAGATGTAACTCTGTGAGATGAATTAACAGAACACAGAGCAGTCTCTCAGAAAGCTTCTTTCCAGTTTGAACAGAAGATATTTCTTTTTTCACAGTAGCCCTCTATGGGCTTCCAAATATCACTTTGCCAATTCCACAAGAACAGTCTTAGCGAAGGGCTTGTTGAAGGGAAAGATGTAACTCTGTGAGATGAATTAACAGAACACAGAGAAGTTCCTCAGAAAGCTTCCTTCCAGTTTTGAACGGAAGATATTTCCTTTTTCACCATAGCCCTCCTTGGGCTTCCAAATATCCCCTTGCCAATTCCACAAGAACAGCCTTAGCAAAAGGTTTCTTGAAGGGAAAGATGTAACTCTGTGAGATGAATTAACAGAACACAGAGCAGTTTCTCAAGCTTCTTTCCTGTTTTGAAAGGAAGATATTTCCTTTTTCACCATAGCCCTCTATGGGCTTCCAAATATCCTTGCCAATTCCACAAGAACTGCCTTAGCGAAAGGCTTCTTGAAGGAAAGATGTAACTCTGTGAGATGAATTAACAGAACACAGAGCAGTTTCTCAGAAAGCTTCTTTCCAGTTTTGAAGCGGAAGATATTTCCTTTTCACAATAGCCCTCTATGGGCTTCCAAATATCTCTTTGCCAATTCCACAAGAAGAGCCTTAGAAAAGGCTTCTTGAAGGAAAGATGTAACTCTGTGAGATGAATTCACAGAACACAGAGCAGTTTCTCAGAAAGCTTCCTTCCAGTTTTGAACGGAAGATATTTCCTTTTTCACCATAGCCCTCTAGGGGTTCCAAATATCCTTGCCAATTCCACAAGAACAGCCTTAGGAAAGGCTTCTTGAAGGGAAAGATGTAACTCTGTGAGATGAATTAAGAGAACACAGAGCAGTTTCTCAGAAAGCTTCTTTCCAGTTTTGAACGGAAGATATTTCCTTTTTCACCATAGCCCTCTAGGGGTTCCAAATATCCCTTTGCCAATTCCACAAGAACAGCCTTAGCGAAAGGCTTCTTGAAGGGAAAGATGTAACTCTGTGAGATGAATTAACAGAACACAGAGCAGTTTCTCAGAAAGCTTCTTTCCAGTTTTGAAAGGAAGATATTTCCTTTTTCACCATAGCCATCTACGGGCTTCCAAATATCCCTTTGCCAATTCCGGAAGAACAGCCTTAGCGAAAGGCTTGCTGAATGGAAAGATGTAACTCTGTGAGATGATTTCACAGAACACAGAGCAGTTTCTCAGAAAGCTTCTTTCCAGTTTCGAACGGAAGATATTTCCTTTTTCACCATAGCCCTCCATGGGCTTCCAAATATCACTTTGCCAATTCCACAAGAACAGCCTTAGCGAAAGGCTTCTTGAACGGGAAGATGTAACTCTGTGAGATGAATTAACAGAACACAGAGCAGTTTCTCAGAAAGCTTCTTTCCAGTTTAGAACGGAAGATATTTCCTTTTTAACCATAGTTCTCTATGGGCTTCCAAATATCACTTTGCCAATTCCAAAGAACAGTCTTAGCGAAAGGCTTCTTGAAGGGAAAGATGTAACTCTGTGAGATGAATTCACAGAACACAGAGCAGTTTCTCAGAAAGCTGCTTTCCAGTTTTGAACGGAAGATATTTCCTTTTTCACCATAGCCCTCTATGGGCTTCCAAATATCACTTTGCCAATTCCAAAGAACAGTCTTAGCGAAAGGCTTTTTGAAGGGAAAGATGTAACTCTGTGAAATGAATTAACAGAACACAGAGCAGTTTCTCAGAAAGCTTCTTTCCAGTTTTGAAAGCAAGATATTTCCTTTTTCACCATAGCCCTCCTTGGGCTTCCAAATATCCCCTTGCCAATTCCACAAGAACAGCCGTAGCGAAAGGCTTCTTGAAGGGAAAGATGTAACTCTGTGAGATGAATTAACAGAACACAGAGCAGTTTCTTAGAAAGCTTCTTTCCAGTTTTGAAAGGAAGATATTTCCTTTTTCACCATAGCCCTCCATGGGCTTCAAAATATCACTTTGCCAATTCCACAAGAACAGCATTAGAGAAAGGATTCTTGAAGGGAAACATGTAACTCTGTGAGATGAATTAACAGAACACAGAGCAGTTTCTCAGAAAGCTTCTTTCCAGTTTTGAACGGAAGATATTTCCTTTTTCACGATAGCCCTCTACGGGCTTCCAAATATCCCTTTGCCAATTCCACAAGAACAGCCTTAGGGAAAGGCTTCTTGAATGGAAAGATGTCACTTTTTGCATTAATTAACAGAACACAGATCAGTTTCTCAGAAAGCTTCCTTCCAGTTTGAACGGAAGATAATTCCTTTTTCACCATAGCCCTATAAGGGCTTCCAAATATCACTTTGCCAATTCCACAAGAACAGCCTTAGCGAAAGGCTTCTTGAAGGGAAAGATGTAACTCTGTGAGATGAATTAACAGAACACAGAGCAGTTTCTCAGAAAGCTTCTTTCCAGTTTTGCAAGCAAGATATTTCCTTTTTCACCATAGCCCTCCTTGGGCTTCCAAATATCCCCTTGCCAATTCCACAAGAACAGCCGTAGCGAAAGGCTTCTTGAACGGAAAGATGTAACTCTGTGAGATGAATTAACAGAACACAGAGCAATTTCTCAGAAAGCTTCTTTCCAGTTTTGAACGGAAGATATTTCCTTTTTCACCATACCCCTCTATGGGCTTCCAAATATCCCTTTGCCAATTCCACAAGAACAGCCTTAGCGAAAGGCTTCTTGAAGGGAAAGATGTTACTCTGTGAGATGAATTAACAGGACACAGAGCAGTTTCTCAGAAACCTTCTTTCCAGTTTTGAAAGGAAGATATTTTCTTTTTCACCATAGCCCTCCAGGGGCTTCCAAATATCCCTTTGCCAATTCCAGAAGAACAGCCTTAGCGAAAGGCCTATTCAATGGAAAGATGTAACTCTGTGAGATGAATTAACAGAACACAGAGCAGTTTCGCAGAAAGATTCTTTCCAGTTTGAACGGAAGATATTTCTTTTTTCACCATAGCCCTCCATGGGCTTCCAAATATCACTTTGCCAATTCCACAAGAACAGCCTTAGCGAAGGGCTTCTTGAAGGGAAAGATGTAACTCTGTGAGATGAATTAACAGAACACAGAGAAGTTCCTCAGAAAGCTTCCTTCCAGTTTTGAACGGAAGATATTTCCTTTTTCACCATAGCCCTCTATGGGCTTCCAAATATCACTTTGCCAATTCCAAAGAACAGTCTTAGCGAAAGGCTTCTTGAAGGGAAAGATGTAACTCTGTGAGATGAATTAACAGAACACAGAGCAGTTTCTCAGAAAGCTTCTTTCCAGTTTTGAAAGGAAGATATTTCCTTTTTCACCATAGCCCTCCTTGGGCTTCCAAATATCCCCTTGCCAATTCCACAAGAACAGCCTTAGCGAAAGGCTTCTTGAAGGGAAAGATGTAACTCTGTGAGATGAATTAACAGAACACAGAGCAGTTTCTTAGAAAGCTTCTTTCCAGTTTTGAAAGGAAGATATTTCCTTTTTCACCATAGCCCTCTATGGGCTTCCAAATATCCTTTGCCAATTCCACAAGAACAGCCTTAGCGAAAGGCTTCTTGAAGGAAAGATGTAACTCTGTGAGATGAATTAACAGAACACAGAGCAGTTTCTCAGAAAGCTTCTTTCCAGTTTTGAACGGAAGATATTTCTTTTTCACCATAGCCTCTATGGGCTTCAAATATCACTTTGCCAATTCCACAAGAATAGCCTTAGCGAAAGGCTTCTTGAAGGAAGATGTAACTCTGTGAAATGAATTAACAGAACACAGAGCAGTTTCTCAGAAAGCTTCTTTCCAGTTTTGAACGGAAGATATTTCCTTTTTCACCATAGCCTCTATGGGCTTCCAAATATCCTTTGCCAATTCCACAAGAACAGCCTTAGCGAAAGGCTTCTTGAAGGAAAGATGTAACTCTGTGAGATGAATTAACAGAACACAGAGCAGTTTCTCAGAAAGCTTCTTTCCAGTTTTGAACGGAAGATATTTCCTTTTTCACCATAGCCCTCTATGGGCTTCCAAATATCCTTTGCCAATTCCACAAGAACAGCCTTAGCGAAAGGCTTCTTGAAGGGAAAGATGTAACTCTGTGAGATGAATTAACAGAACACAGAGCAGTTTCTCAGAAAGCTTCTTTCCAGTTTTGAACGGAAGATATTTCCTTTTTCACCATAGCCCTCTATGGGCTTCCAAACATCCTTTGCCAATTCCACAAGAACAGCCTTAGCGAAAGGCTTCTTGAAGGGAAAGATGTAACTCTGTGAGATGAATTAACAGAACACAGAGCAGTTTCTCAGAAAGCTTCTTTCCAGTTTTGAACGGAAGATATTTCCTTTTAACCATAGCCCTCTATGGGCTTCCAAATATCCCTTTGCCAATTCCACAAGAACAGCCTTAGCGAAGGCTTCTTGAAGGGAAAGATGTAACTCTGTGAGATGAATTAACAGAACACAGAGCAGTTTCTCAGAAAGCTTCTTTCCAGTTTTGAACGGAAGATATTTCTTTTTCACCATAGCCCTCTATGGGCTTCCAAATATCCTTTGCCAATTCCACAAGAACAGCCTTAGCGAAGGCTTCTTGAAGGAAAGATGTAACTCTGTGAGATGAATTAACAGAACACAGAGCAGTTTCTCAGAAAGCTTCTTCCAGTTTTGAAGGAAGATATTTCCTTTTTCACCATAGCCCTCCTTGGGCTTCCAAATATCCCTTGCCAATTCCACAAGAACAGCCTTAGCGAAAGGCTTCTTGAAGGAAAGATGTAACTCTGTGAGATGAATTAACAGAACACAGAGCAGTTTCTCAGAAAGCTTCTTTCCAGTTTTGAAAGGAAGATATTTCCTTTTTCACCATAGCCTTCCTATGGGCTTCCAAATATCCTTGCCAATTCCACAAGAACAGCCTTAGCGAAAGGCTTCTTGAAGGGAAAGATGTAACTCTGTGAGATGAATTAACAGAACACAGAGCAGTTTCAGAAAGCTTCTTTCCAGTTTTGAAAGGAAGATATTTCCTTTTCACCATAGCCCTCTATGGGCTTCCAAATATCCTTTGCCAATTCCACAAGAACAGCCTTAGCGAAAGGCTTCTTGAAGGAAAGATGTAACTCTGTGAGATGAATTAACAGAACACAGAGCAGTTTCTCAGAAAGCTTCTTTCCAGTTTTGAACGGAAGATATTTCCTTTTTCACCATAGCCCTCTATGGGCTTCCAAATATCCTTTGCCAATTCCACAAGAACAGCCTTAGCGAAAGGCTTCTTGAAGGAAAGATGTAACTCTGTGAGATGAATTAACAGAACACAGAGCAGTTTCTCAGAAAGCTTCTTTCCAGTTTTGAGCGGAAGATATTTCCTTTTCACCATAGCCCTCTATGGGCTTCCAAATATCCTTTGCCAATTCCACAAGAACAGCCTTAGCGAAAGGCTTCTTGAAGGGAAAGATGTAACTCTGTGAGATGAATTAACAGAACACAGAGCAGTTTCTCAGAAAGCTTCTTTCCAGTTTTGAGCGGAAGATATTTCCTTTTCACCATAGCCTCTATGGGCTTCAAATATCCCTTTGCCAATTCCACAAGAACAGCCTTAGCGAAGGCTTCTTGAAGGAAAGATGTAACTCTGTGAGATGAATTAACAGAACACAGAGCAGTTTCTCAGAAAGCTTCTTTCCAGTTTTGAACGGAAGATATTTCCTTTTCACCATAGCCCTCTATGGGCTTCCAAATATCCTTTGCCAATTCCACAAGAACAGCCTTAGCGAAGGCTTCTTGAAGGAAAGATGTAACTCTGTGAGATGAATTAACAGAACACAGAGCAGTTTCTCAGAAACCTTCTTTCCAGTTTTGAAAGGAAGATATTTCCTTTTTCACCATAGCCCTCTAGGGCTTCCAAATATCCTTTGCCAATTCCACAAGAACAGCCTTAGCGAAAGGCTTCTTGAAGGAAAGATGTAACTCTGTGAGATGAATTAACAGAACACAGAGCAGTTTCTCAGAAAGCTTCTTTCCAGTTTTGAACGGAAGATATTTCCTTTTTCACCATAGCCCTCTATGGGCTTCCAAATATCCCTTTGCCAATTCCACAAGAACAGTCTTAGCGAAAGGCTTCTTGAAGGAAAGATGTAACTCTGTGAGATGAATTAACAGAACACAGAGCAGTTTCTCAGAAAGCTTCTTCCAGTTTTGAACGGAAGATATTTCCTTTTCACCATAGCCCTCTATGGGCTTCCAAATATCCTTTGCCAATTCCACAAGAACAGCCTTAGCGAAAGGTTTCTTGAAGGAAAGATGTAACTCTGTGAGATGAATTAACAGAACACAGAGCAGTCTCTCAGAAAGCTTCTTTCCAGTTTTGAATGGAAGATATTTCCTTTTCACCATAGCCCTCTATGGGCTTCCAAATATCCCTTTGCCAATTCCACAAGAACAGCCTTAGCGAAAGGCTTTTGAAGGGAAAGATGTAACTCTGTGAGATGAATTAACAGAACACAGAGCAGTTTCTCAGAAAGCTTCTTTCCAGTTTGAACAGAAGATATTTCCTTTTTCACCATAGCCCTCTATGGGCTTCCAAATATCACTTTGCCAATTCCACAAGAACAGTCTTAGCGAAGGCTTGTTGAAGGAAAGATGTAACTCTGTGAGATGAATTAACAGAACACAGAGCAGTTCTCAGAAAGCTTCCTTCCAGTTTTGAAGCGGAAGATATTTCCTTTTCACCATAGCCCTCTATGGGCTTCCAAATATCCTTTGCCAATTCCACAAGAACAGCCTTAGGAAAGGCTTCTTGAAGGAAAGATGTAACTCTGTGAGATGAATTAACAGAACACAGAGCAGTTTCTCAGAAAGCTTCTTTCCAGTTTTGAAAGGAAGATATTTCCTTTTCACCATAGCCCTCTATGGGCTTCCAAATATCCCTTTGCCAATTCCACAAGAACAGCCTTAGCGAAAGGCTTCTTGAAGGAAAGATGTAACTCTGTGAGATGAATTAACAGAACACAGAGCAGTTTCTCAGAAAGCTTCTTTCCAGTTTTGAGCGGAAGATATTTCCTTTTTCACCATAGCCCTCTATGGGCTTCCAAATATCACTTTGCCAATTCCACAAGAACAGCCTTAGCGAAAGGCTTCTTGAAGGAAAGATGTAACTCTGTGAGATGAATTAACAGAACACAGAGCAGTTTCTCAGAAAGCTTCTTTCCAGTTTTGAACGGAAGATATTTCCTTTTTCACCATAGCCCTCTAGGGCTTCCAAATATCACTTTGCCAATTCCACAAGAACAGCCTTAGCGAAGGCTTCTTGAAGGAAAGATGTAACTCTGTGAGATGAATTAACAGAACACAGAGCAGTTTCAGAAAGCTTCTTTCCAGTTTTGAACGGAAGATATTTCCTTTTTCACCATAGCCTCTATGGGCTTCCAAATATCACTTTGCCAATTCCACAAGAACAGTCTTAGCGAAAGGCTTCTTGAAGGAAAGATGTAACTCTGTGAGATGAATTAACAGAACACAGAGCAGTTTCTCAGAAAGCTTCTTTCCAGTTTTGAACGGAAGATATTTCCTTTTTCACCATAGCCCTCTATGGGCTTCCAAATATCCTTTGCCAATTCCACAAGAACAGTCTTAGCGAAAGGCTTTTGAAGGAAAGATGTAACTCTGTGAAATGAATTAACAGAACACAGAGCAGTTTCTCAGAAAGCTTCTTTCCAGTTTTGAAAGCAAGATATTTCCTTTTTCACCATAGCCCTCCTTGGGCTTCCAAATATCCCCTTGCCAATTCCACAAGAACAGCCTTAGCAAAGGCTTCTTGAAGGAAAGATGTAACTCTGTGAGATGAATTAACAGAACACAGAGCAGTTTCTTAGAAAGCTTCTTTCCAGTTTTGAAAGGAAGATATTTCCTTTTTCACCATAGCCCTCCATGGGCTTCAAAATATCACTTTGCCAATTCCACAAGAACAGCATTAGAGAAAGGATTCTTGAAGGGAAACATGTAACTCTGTGAGATGAATTAACAGAACAGAGAGCAGTTTCTCAGAAAGCTTCTTTCCAGTTTTGAACGGAAGATATTTCCTTTTTCACGATAGCCCTCTACGGGCTTCCAAATATCCCTTTGCCAATTCCACAAGAACAGCCTTAGGGAAAGGCTTCTTGAATGGAAAGATGTCACTCTTTGCATTAATTAACAGAACACAGATCAGTTTCTCAGAAAGCTTCTTTCCAGTTTGAACGGAAGATAATTCCTTTTTCACCATAGCCCTATAAGGGCTTCCAAATATCACTTTGCCAATTCCACAAGAACAGCCTTAGCGAAGGCTTCTTGAAGGAAAGATGTAACTCTGTGAGATGAATTAACAGAACACAGAGCAGTTTCTCAAGCTTCTTTCCAGTTTTGCAAGCAAGATATTTCCTTTTTCACCATAGCCCTCCTTGGGCTTCCAAATATCCTTGCCAATTCCAGAAGAACAGCCTTAGCGAAGGCTTCTTGAACGGAAAGATGTAACTCTGTGAGATGACTTAACAGAACACAGAGCAATTTCTCAGAAAGCTTCTTTCCAGTTTTGAACGGAAGATATTTCCTTTTTCACCATACCCTCTATGGGCTTCCAAATATCCTTTGCCAATTCCACAAGAACAGCCTTAGCGAAGGCTTCTTGAAGGAAAGATGTTACTCTGTGAGATGAATTAACAGGACACAGAGCAGTTTCTCAGAAACCTTCTTTCCAGTTTTGAAAGGAAGATATTTCTTTTTCACCATAGCCCTCTAAGGGCTTCCAAATATCCTTTGCCAATTCCAGAAGAACAGCCTTAGCGAAGGCCTATTCAATGGAAAGATGTAACTCTGTGAGATGAATTAACAGAACACAGAGCAGTTTCAGAAAGATTCTTTCCAGTTTTGAACGGAAGATATTTCCTTTTCACCATAGCCCTCCATGGGCTTCCAAATATCACTTTGCCAATTCCACAAGAACAGCCTTAGCGAAGGCTTCTTGAAGGAAAGATGTAACTCTGTGAGATGAATTAACAGAACACAGAGAAGTTCCTCAGAAAGCTTCCTTCCAGTTTTGAACGGAAGATATTTCCTTTTTCACCATAGCCCTCTATGGGCTTCCAAATATCACTTTGCCAATTCCAAAGAACAGTCTTAGCGAAAGGCTTCTTGAAGGGAAAGATGTAACTCTGTGAGATGAATTAACAGAACACAGAGCAGTTTCTCAGAAAGCTTCTTTCCAGTTTTGAAAGGAAGATATTTCCTTTTTCACCATAGCCCTCCTTGGGCTTCCAAATATCCCCTTGCCAATTCCACAAGAACAGCCTTAGCGAAAGGCTTCTTGAAGGGAAAGATGTAACTCTGTGAGATGAATTAACAGAACACAGAGCAGTTTCTTAGAAAGCTTCTTTCCAGTTTTGAAAGGAAGATATTTCCTTTTTCACCATAGCCCTCTATGGGCTTCCAAATATCCCTTTGCCAATTCCACAAGAACAGCCTTAGCGAAAGGCTTCTTGAAGGGAAAGATGTAACTCTGTGAGATGAATTAACAGAACACAGAGCAGTTTCTCAGAAAGCTTCTTTCCAGTTTCGAACGGAAGATATTTCTTTTCACCATAGCCATCTAAGGACTTCCAAATATCACTTTGCCAATTCCACAAGAATAGCCTTAGCGAAAGGCTTCTTGAAGGGAAGATGTAACTCTGTGAAATGAATTAACAGGACACAGAGCAGTTTCTCAGAAAGCTTCTTTCCAGTTTTGAACGGAAGATATTTCCTTTTTCACCATAGCCCTCTATGGGCTTCCAAATATCCCTTTGCCAATTCCACAAGAACAGCCTTAGCGAAAGGCTTCTTGAAGGGAAAGATGTAACTCTGTGAGATGAATTAACAGAACACAGAGCAGTTTCTCAGAAAGCTTCTTTCCAGTTTCGAACGGAAGATATTTCCTTTTTCACCATAGCCCTCTAAGGGCTTCCAAATATCACTTTGCCAATTCCACAAGAACAGCCTTAGCGAAAGGCTTCTTGAAGGGAAAGATGCAACTCTGTGAGATGAATTCACAGAACACAGAGCAGTTTCTCAGAAAGCTTCCTTCCAGTTTTGAACGGAGGATATTTCCTTTTTCACCATAGCCCTCTATGGGCTTCCAAATATCCCTTTGCCAATTCCACAAGAACAGCCTTAGCGAAAGGCTTCTTGAAGGGAAAGATGTAACTCTGTGAGATGAATTAACAGGACACAGAGCAGTTTCTCAGAAAGCTTCCTTCCAGTTTTGAACGGAAGATATTTCCTTTTTAACCATAGCCCTCTATGGGCTTGCAAATATCCTTGCCAATTCCACAAGAACAGCCTTAGCGAAAGGCTTCTTGAAGGAAAGATGTAACTCTGTGAGATGAATTAACAGAACACAGAGCAGTCTCTCAGAAAGCTTCTTTCCAGTTTTGAACGGAAGATATTTCTTTTTCACATAGCCCTCTATGGGCTTCCAAATATCACTTTGCCAATTCCACAAGAACAGCCTTAGCGAAGGGCTTCTTGAAGGGAAAGATGTAACTCTGTGAGAAGAATTCACAGAACACAGAGAAGTTCCTCAGAAAGCTTCCTTCCAGTTTTGAACGGAAGATATTTCCTTTTTCACCATAGCCCTCCTTGGGCTTCCAAATATCCCCTTGCCAATTCCACAAGAACAGCCTTAGCGAAGGCTTTTGAAGGGAAAGATGTAACTCTGTGAAATGAATTAACAGAACACAGAGCTTTTTCTCAGAAAGCTTCTTTCCAGTTTTGAAAGGAAGATATTTCCTTTTTCACCATAGCCCTCCTTGGGCTTCCAAATATCCCCTTGCCAATTCCACAAGAACAGCCTTAGCGAAAGGCTTCTTGAAGGGAAAGATGTAACTCTGTGAGATGAATTAACAGAACACAGAGCAGTTTCTCAGAAAGCTTCTTTCCAGTTTTGAACGGAAGATATTTCCTTTTCACCATAGCCTCTATGGGCTTCCAAATATCCTTTGCCAATTCCACAAGAACAGCCTTAGCGAAGGCTTCTTGAAGGAAAGATGTAACTCTGGGAGATGAATTAACAGAACACAGAGCAGTTTCTCAGAAAGCTTCTTTCCAGTTTGAACGGAAGATATTTCCTTTTCACCATAGCCCTCTATGGGCTTCCAAATATCCTTTGCCAATTCCACAAGAACAGCCTTAGCGAAAGGCTTCTTGAAGGAAAGATGTAACTCTGTGAGATGAATTAACAGAACACAGAGCAGTTTCTCAGAAAGCTTCTTTCCAGTTTGAACGGAAGATATTTCCTTTTCACCATAGCCCTCTATGGGCTTCCAAATATCCTTTGCCAATTCCACAAGAACAGCCTTAGCGAAGGCATCTTGAAGGAAAGATGTAACTCTGTGAGATGAATTAACAGAACACAGAGCAGTTTCTCAGAAAGCTTCTTTCCAGTTTGAACGGAAGATATTTCCTTTTCACCATAGCCTCTATGGGCTTCAAATATCCTTTGCCAATTCCACAAGAACAGCCTTAGCGAAGGCTTCTTGAAGGAAAGATGTAACTCTGTGAGATGAATTAACAGAACACAGAGCAGTTTCTCAGAAAGCTTCTTTCCAGTTTGAACGGAAGATATTTCCTTTTCACCATAGCCCTCTATGGGCTTCCAAATATCCCTTTGCCAATTCCACAAGAACAGCCTTAGCGAAGGCTTCTTGAAGGAAAGATGTAACTCTGTGAGATGAATTAACAGAACACAGAGCAGTTTCTCAGAAACCTTCTTTCCAGTTTTGACGGAAGATATTTCCTTTTCACCATAGCCCTATGGGCTTCCAAATATCCTTTGCCAATTCCACAAGAACAGCCTTAGCGAAAGGCTTCTTGAAGGAAAGATGTAACTCTGTGAGATGAATTAACAGAACACAGAGCAGTTTCTCAGAAAGCTTCTTTCCAGTTTTGAGCGGAAGATATTTCCTTTTTCACCATAGCCCTCTATGGGCTTCCAAATATCCCTTTGCCAATTCCACAAGAACAGCCTTAGCGAAGGCTTCTTGAAGGGAAAGATGTAACTCTGTGAGATGAATTAACAGAACACAGAGCAGTTTCTCAGAAAGCTTCTTTCCAGTTTTGAACGGAAGATATTTCCTTTTTCACCATAGCCCTCTATGGGCTTCCAAATATCCCTTTGCCAATTCCACAAGAACAGCCTTAGCGAAAGGTTCTTGAAGGGAAAGATGTAACTCTGTGAGATGAATTAACAGAACACAGAGCAGTCTCTCAGAAAGCTTCTTTCCAGTTTTGAACGGAAGATATTTCCTTTTTCACCATAGCCTCTATGGGCTTCCAAATATCCTTTGCCAATTCCACAAGAACAGCCTTAGCGAAAGGCTTCTTGAAGGAAAGATGTAACTCTGTGAGATGAATTAACAGAACACAGAGCAGTTCTCAGAAAGCTTCTTTCCAGTTTGAACAGAAGATATTTCCTTTTCACAGTAGCCCTCTATGGGCTTCCAAATATCCTTTGCCAATTCCACAAGAACAGCCTTAGCAAAGGCTTCTTGAAGGAAAGATGTAACTCTGTGAGATGAATTAACAGAACACAGAGCAGATTCTCAGAAAGCTTCTTTCCAGTTTTGAACGGAAGATATTTCCTTTTTCAGGATAGCCCTCTATGGGCTTACAAATATCACTTTGCCAATTCCACAAGAACAGCCTTATCGAAAGGCTTCTTGAAGGGAAAGATGTAACTCTGTGAGATGAATTAAGAGAACACAGAGCAGTTTCTCAGAAAGCTTCTTTCCAGTTTTGAACGGAAGATATTTCCTTTTTCACCATAGCCCTCTATGGGCTTGCAAATATCCCTTTGCCAATTCCACAAGAACAGCCTTAGCGAAAGGTTTCTGAAGGAAAGATGTAACTCTGTTAGATGAATTAACAGAACACAGAGCAGTTTCTCAGAAATCTTTCCAGTTTTGAACGGAAGATATTTCTTTTTCACCAATAGCCCTCTATGGGCTTCCAAATATCACTTTGCCAATTCCACAAGAACAGCCTTAGCGAAGGCTTCTGAAGGAAAGATGTAACTCTGTGAGATGAATTAACAGAACACAGAGAAGTTCTCAGAAAGCTTCCTTCCAGTTTTGAACGGAAGATATTTCCTTTTTCACCATAGCCGTCTATGGGCTTCCAAATATCACTTTGCCAATTCCAAAGAACAGTCTTAGCGAAAGGCTTCTTGAAGGGAAAGATGTAACTCTGAGAAATGAATTAACAGAACACAGAGCAGTTTCTCAGAAAGCTTCTTTCCAGTTTTGAAAGGAAGATATTTCCTTTTTCACCATAGCCCTCCTTGGGCTTCCAAATATCCCCTTGCCAATTCCACAAGAACAGCCTTAGCGAAAGGCTTCTTGAAGGGAAAGATGTAACTCTGTGAGATGAATTAACAGAACACAGAGCAGTTTCTCAAGCTTCTTTCCAGTTTTGAAAGGAAGTTATTTCCTTTTTCATCATAGCCCTCTATGGGCTTCCAAATATCGCGTTGCGAATTCCACAAGAACAGCCTTAGCTAAAGGCTTCTTGAAGGGAAAGATGTAACTCTGTGAGATGAATTCACAGAACACAGAGCAGTTTCTCAGAAAGCTTCTTTCCAGTTTTGAACGGAAGATATTTCCTTTTTCACCATAGCCCTCTATGGGCTTCCAAATATCTCTTTGCTAATTCCACAAGAAGAGCCTTAGAAAAAGGCTTTTGAAGGAAAGATGTAACTCTGTGAGATGAATTAACAGAACACAGAGCAGTTTCTCAGAAACCTTCCTTCCAGTTTTGAACGGAAGATATTTCCTTTTCCACCATAGCCCTCTAATGGCTTGCAAATATCACTTTGCCAATTCCACAAGAACAGCCTTAGCAAAAGGCTTCTTGAAGGGAAAGATGTAACTCTGTGAGATGAATTAACAGAACACAGAGCAGATTCTCAGAAAGCTTCTTCCAGTTTTGAACGGAAGATATTTTTTTCACGATAGCCTCTATGGGCTTACAAATATCACTTTGCCAATTCCACAAGAACAGCCTTAGCGAAAGGCTTTTGAAGGAAAGATGTAACTCTGTGAGATGAATTAAGAGAACACAGAGCAGTTTCTCAGAAAGCTTCTTCCAGTTTTGAACGGAATATATTTTTTTCACCATAGCCTCTATGGGCTTGCAAATATCCTTTGCCAATTCCACAAGAACAGCCTTGTAAAAGGTTTCTGGAAGGAAAGATGTAACCTGTTAGATGAATTAACAGAACACAGAGCAGTCTCTCAGAAAGCTTCTTTCCAGTTTTGAACGGAAGATATTGCTTTTTCACAATAGCCTCTATGGGCTTCCAAATATCACTTTGCCAATTCCACAAGAACAGCCTTAGCGAAGGGCTTCTTGAAGGGAAAGATGTAACTCTGTGAGATGAATTAACAGAACACAGAGAAGTTCCTCAGAAAGCTTCCTTCCAGTTTTGAACGGAAGATATTTCCTTTTTCACCATAGCCGTCTATGGGCTTCCAAATATCACTTTGCCAATTCCAAAGAACAGTCTTAGCGAAAGGCTTCTTGAAGGGAAAGATGTAACTCTGAGAAATGAATTAACAGAACACAGAGCAGTTTCTCAGAAAGCTTCTTTCCAGTTTTGAAAGGAAGATATTTCCTTTTTTCACCATAGCCTCTTGGGCTTCCAAATATCCCTTGCCAATTCCACAAGAACAGCCTTAGCAGCTTAAAGGTTTCTTTGAAGGAAAGATGTAACTCTGTGAGATGAATTAACAGAACACAGAGTAGTTTCTCAGAAAGCTTCTTTCCAGTTTTGAAAGGAAGTTATTTCCTTTTTCATCATAGCCCTCTATGGCTTCCAAATATTGCTAAATTCCACAAGAACAGCCTTAGCTGAAAGGCTTGAAGGAAAGATGTATTCATGTGAGATGAATTCACAGAACACAGAGCAGTTTCAGAAAGCTTTTTCAGTTTTGAACGGAAGATATTTCCTTTTTCACCATAGCCCTCTATGGGCTTCCAAATATCTCTTTGCTAATTCCACAAGAAGAGCCTTAGAAAAAGGCTTTGAAGGAAAGATGTAACTCTGTGAGATGAATTAACAGAACACAGAGCAGTTTCTCAGAAACCTTCCTTCCAGTTTTGAACGGAAGATATTTCCTTTTCCACCATAGCCCTCTAATGGCTTGCAAATATCACTTTGCTAATTCCACAAGAACAGCCTTAGCAAAAGGCTTGAAGGGAAAGATGTA
>JAKFHT010002492.1:0-15966 GCA_023783455.1 Erythrocebus patas | reverse complement strand
AAGGATATTTGGAAGCCCATAGAGGCTATGGTGAAAAAGGAAATATCTTCCGCTCAAAACTGGAAAGAAGCTTTCTGAAACTGCTCTGTGTTCTGGTAATTCATCTCACAGGTTACATCTTTCCTTCAAGAAGCCTTTCGCTAAGACTGTTCTTGTGGAATTGGCAAGGATATTTGGAAGCCCAGAGGGCTATGGTGAAAAAGGAAATACCTTCCGCTCAAAACTGGAAAGAAGCTTTCTGAAACTGCTCTGTGTTCTGTAATTCATCTCACAGAGTTACATCTTTCCTTCAAAAGCCTTTCGCTAAGACTGTTCTTGTGGAATGGGCAAAGGATATTTGGAAGCCCAGAGGGCTATGGTGAAAAGGAAATACCTTCCGTTCAAAACTGGAAAGAAGCTTTTGAGAAACTGCTCTGTGTTCTGTTAATTCAGCTCACAGAGTTACATCTTTCCTTCAAAAGCCTTTCGCTAAGACTGTTCTTGTGGAATTGGCAAGGATATTTGGAAGCCCAGAGGGCTATGGTGAAAAAGGAAATATCTTCCGCTCAAAACTGGAAAAAGCTTTCTGAGAGACTGCTCTGTGTTCTGTAATTCATCTCACAGAGTTACATCTTTCTTTCAAGAAGCCTTTCGCTAAGGCTGTTCTTGTGGAAATAGCAAAGGATATTTGGAAGCCCATAGAGCTATGGTGAAAAGGAAATATCTTCCGCTCAAAACTGGAAAGAAGCTTTCTGAGAAACTGCTCTGTGTTCTGTTAATTCATCTCACAGAGTTACATCTTTCCCTTCAAGAAGCCTTTCGCTAAGGCTGTTCTTGTGGAATTGGCAAAGGATATTTGGAAGCCCATAAAGGGCTATGTTGAAAAAGGAAATATCTTCCGTTCAAAACTGGAAAGAAGCTTGAGAAACTTCTGTTTTCTGTTAATTCAGCTCACAGAGTTACATCTTTCCCTTCAAGAAGCCTTCGCTAAGGCTGTTCTTGTGGAATTGGCAAAGGGATATTTGGAAGCCCATAGAGGGCTCTGGTGAAGAAGGAAATATCTTCCGCTCAAAACTGGAAAGAAGCTGTCTGAGAAACTGCTCTGTGTTCTGTTAATTCATCTCACAGAGTTACATCTTTCCTTCAAGAATCCTTTCGCTAAGGCTGTTCTTGTGGAAATAGCAAGGATATTTGGAAGCCCATAGAGAGCTATGGTGAAAAAGGAAATATCTTCCGCTCAAAACTGGAAAGAAGCTTTCTGAGAAACTGCTCTGTGTTCTGTTAATTCATCTCACAGGTTACATCTTTCCCTTCAAGAAGCCTTTCGCTAAGGCTGTTCTTGTGGAATTGGCAAAGGATATTTGGAAGCCCATAGAGGGCTATGGTGAAAAGGAAATATCTTCCGCTCAAAACTGGAAAGAAGCTTGAGAAACTGCTCTGTGTTCTGTTAATTCATCTCACAGAGTTACATCTTTCTTTCAAGAAGCCTTTCGCTTATTCTGTTCTTGTGGAATTGGCAAGGGATATTTGGAAGCCCATAGAGGCTATGGTGAAAAAGGAAATATCTTCCGTTCAAAACTGGAAAGAAGCTTATTGAGAGACTGCTCTGTGTTCTGTTAATTCATCTCACAGAGTTACATCTTTCCCTTCAAGAAGCCTTTCGCTAAGGCTGTTCTTGTGGAATTGGCAAAGTGATATTTGGAAGCCCATAGAGGCTATGGTGAAAAAGGAAATATCTTCCGCTCAAAACTGGAAAGAAGCTTTCTGAGAAACTGCTCTGTGTTCTGTTAATTCATCTCACAGAGTTACATCTTTCCTTCAAGAAGCCTTTCTAAGACTGTTCTTTTGGAATTGGCAAAGTGATATTTGGAAGCCCATAGAGGGCTATGGTGAAAAGGAAATATCTTCCGCTCAAAACTGGAAAGAAGCTTTCTGAGAAACTGCCCTGTGTTCGGTTACTTCATCTCACAGAGTTACATCTTTCCTTCAAGAAGCCTTTCGCTAAGGCTGTTCTTGTGGAATTGGCAAAGGATATTTGGAAGCCCATAGAGGGCTATGTTGAAAAAGGAAATATCTTCCGCTTCAAAACTGGAAAGAAGCTGTCTGAGAAACTGCTCTGTGTTCTGTTAATTCATCTCACAGAGTTACATCTTTCCTTCAAGAAGCCTTCGCTAAGGCTGTTCTTGTGGAATTGGCAAAGGGATATTTGGAAGCCCATAGAGGGCTATGGTGAAAAAGGAAATATCTTCCGTTCAAAACTGGAAAGAAGCTTTCTGAGAAACTGCCCTGTGTTCGGTTACTTCATCTCACAGAGTTACATCTTTCCCTTCAAGAAGCCTTTCGCTAAGGCTGTTCTTGTGGAATTGGCAAAGGGATATTTTGAAGCCCATAGAGGGCTATGGTGAAAAAGGAAATATCTTCCGTTCAAAACTGGAAAGAAGCTTTGTGAGAAACTGCTCTGTGTTCTGCTAATTCATCTCACAGAGTTACATCTTTCCCTTCAAGAAGCCTTTTGCTAAGCCTGTTCTTTTGGAATTGGCAAAGGGATATTTGGAAGCCCATAGAGGGCTATGGTGAAAAAGGAAATATCTTCCGTTCAAAACTGGAAAGAAGCTTTCTGAGTAACTGCTCTGTTTTCTGTTAATTCATCTCACAGAGTTACATCTTTCCCTTCAAGAAGCCTTTCGCTAAGGCTGTTCTTGTGGAATTGGCAAAGGGATATTTGGAAGCCCATAGAGGGCTATGGTGAAAAAGGAAATATCTTCCGCTCAAAACTGGAAAGAAGCTTGAGAAACTGCTCTGTGTTCTGTTAATTCATCTCACAGAGTTACATCTTCCTTCAAGAAGCCTTTCGCTAAGGCTGTTCTTTTGGAATTGGCAAAGGATATTTGGAAGCCCTTAGAGGGCTATGGTGAAAAGGAAATATCTTCCGCTCAAAACTGGAAAGAAGCTTTCTGAGAAACTGCTCTGTGTTCTGTTAATTCATCTCACAGAGTTACATCTTTCCTTCAAGAAGCCTTTCGCTAAGGCTGTTCTTGTGGAATTGGCAAAGGATATTTGGAAGCTCATAGAGGGCTATGGTGAAAAAGGAAATATCTTCCGCTCAAAACTGGAAAGAAGCTTATTGAGAGACTGCTCTGTGTTCTGTTTATTCATCTCACAGAGTTACATCTTTCCTTCAAGAAGCCTTTCGCTAAGGCTGTTCTTGTGGAATTGGCAAAGGATATTTGGAAGCTCATAGAGGGCTATGGTGAAAAGGAAATATCTTCCGCTCAAAACTGGAAAGAAGCTTTCTGAGAAACTGCTCTGTGTTCTGTTAATTCATCTCACAGAGTTACATCTTTCCTTCAAGAAGCCTTTCGCTAAGGCTGTTCTTGTGGAATTGGCAAAGGATATTTGGAAGCCCATAGAGAGCTATGGTGAAAAGGAAATATCTTCCGCTCAAAACTGGAAAGAAGCTTTCTGATAAACTGCTCGGTGTTCTGTTAATTCATCTCACAGAGTTACATCTTTCCTTCAAGAAGCCTTTCGCTAAGGCTGTTCTTGTGGAATTGGCAAGGATATTTGGAGCCCATAGAGGGCTATGGTGAAAAGGAAATATCTTCCGCTCAAAACTGGAAAGAAGCTTATTGAGAGACTGCTCTGTGTTCTCTTAATTCATCTCACAGAGTTACATCTTTCCTTCAAGAAGCCTTCGCTAAGGCTGTTCTTGTGGAATTGGCAAAGGATATTTGGAAGCCCATAGAGGCTATGGTGAAAAGGAAATATCTTCCGCTCAAAACTGGAAAGAAGATTTCTGAGAAACTGCTCTGCTTTCTGTTAATTCATCTCACAGAGTTACATCTTTCCTTCAAGAAGCCTTCGCTAAGGCTGTTCTTGTGGAATTGGCAAAGGATATTTGGAAGCCCATAGAGGGCTATGGTGAAAAGGAAATATCTTCCGCTCAAAACTGGAAAGAAGCTTTTGAGAAACTGCTCTGTGTTCTCTTAATTCATCTCACAGAGTTACATCTTTCCTTCAAGAAGCCTTCGCTAAGGCTGTTCTTGTGGAATTGGCAAAGGATATTTGGAAGCCCATAGAGGGCTATGGTGAAAAGGAAATATCTTCCGCTCAAAACTGGAAAGAAGATTTCTGAGAAACTGCTCTGCTTTCTGTTAATTCATCTCACAGAGTTACATCTTTCCTTCAAGAAGCCTTTCGCTAAGGCTGTTCTTGTGGAATTGGCAAAGGATATTTGGAAGCCCATAGAGGGCTATGTTGAAAAAGGAAATATCTTCCGCTCAAAACTGGAAAGAAGCTTTCTGAGAAACTTCTGTTTTCTGTTAATTCAACTCACAGAGTTACATCTTTCCCTTCAAGAAGTCTTAGGCTAAGGCTGTTCTTGTGAATTGGCAAAGGATATTTGGAAGCCCTTAGAGGGCTATGGTGAAGAAGGAAATATCTTCCGCTCAAAACTGAAAGAAGCTTTCTGAGAAACTGCTCTGTGTTCTGTTAATTCATCTCACAGAGTTACATCTTTCCCTTCAAGAAGCCTTCGCTAAGGCTGTTCTTGTGGAAATAGCAAGGATATTTGGAAGCCCATAGAGAGCTATGGTGAAAAGGAAATATCTTCCGCTCAAAACTGGAAAGAAGCTTTCTGAGAAAATGCTCTGTGTTCTGTTAATTCATCTCACAGAGTTACATCTTTCCCTTCAAGAAGCCTTTCGCTAAGGCTGTTCTTGTGGAATTGGCAAAGGGATATTTGGAAGCTCATAGAGGGCTATGTTAAAAAAGGAAATAAATTCCGTTCAAAAGTGGAAAGAAGCTTTCTGAGAAACTGTTCTGTGTTCTGTTAATTCATCTCACAGAGTTACATCTTTCCCTTCAAGAAGCCTTTCTCTAAGACTGTTCTTTTGTAAAGGGCAAAGTGATATTTGGAAGCCCATAGAGGGCTATGGTGAAAAAGGAAATATCTTCCGTTCAAAACTGGAAAGAAGCATATTGAGAGACTGCTCTGTGTTCTGTTAATTCATCTCACAGAGTTACATCTTTCCCTTCAAGAAGCCTTTCGCTAAGGCTGTTCTTGTGGAATTGGCAAAGTGATATTTGGAAGCCCTTAGAGGGCTATGGTGAAAAGGAAATATCTTCCGCTCAAAACTGGAAAGAAGCTTTCTGAGAAACTGCTCTGTGTTCTGTTAATTCATCTCACAGAGTTACATCTTTCCCTTCAAGAAGCCTTTCTCTAAGACTGTTCTTTTGTAATGGGCAAAGTGATATTTGGAAGCCCATAGAGGGCTCTGGTGAAAAGGAAATATCTTCCGCTCAAAACTGGAAAGAAACCTTCTGAGAGACTGCTCTGTGTTCTGTTAATTCATGTCACAGAGTTACATCTTTCCTTCAAGAAGCCTTCGCTAAGGCTGTTCTTGTGGAATTGGCAAAGGATATTTGGAAGCCCATAGAGGCTATGGTGAAAAGGAAATATCTTCCGCTCAAAACTGGAAAGAAGCTTATTGAGAGACTGCTCTGTGTTCTGTTTATTCATCTCACAGAGTTACATCTTTCCCTTCAAGAAGCCTTTCGCTAAGGCTGTTCTTGTGGAATTGGCAAAGGGATATTTGGAAGCTCATAGAGGGCTATGGTGAAAAAGGAAATATCTTCCGCTCAAAACTGGAAAGAAGCTTCTGAGAAACTGCTCTGTGTTCTGTTAATTCATCTCACAGAGTTACATCTTTCCTTCAAGAAGCCTTTCGCTAAGGATGTTCTTGTGGAATCGGCAAAGGATATTTGGAAGCCCATAGAGAGCTATGGTGAAAAAGGAAATACCTTCCGCTCAAAACTGGAAAGAAGCTTGAGAAACTGCTCTGTGTTCTGTTAATTCATCTCACAGAGTTACATCTTTCCCTTCAAGAAGCCTTTCGCTAAGGCTGTTCTTGTGGAATTGGCAAAGGATATTTGGAAGCCCATAGAGGGCTATGGTGAAAAGGAAATATCTTCCGCTCAAAACTGGAAAGAAGCTTTCTGAGAAACTGCTCTGTGTTCTGTTAATTCATCTCGCAGTTACATCTTTCCCTTCAAGAAGCCTTTCGCTAAGGCTGTTCTTGTGGAATTGGCAAAGGGATATTTGGAAGCTCATAGAGGGCTATGGTGAAAAAGGAAATATCTTCCGTTCAAAACTGGAAAGAAGCTTATTGAGAGACTGCTCTGTGTTCTGTTTATTCATCTCACAGAGTTACATCTTTCCCTTCAAGAAGCCTTTCGCTAAGGCTGTTCTTGTGGAATTGGCAAAGGGATATTTGGAAGCTCATAGAGGGCTATGGTGAAAAGGAAATATCTTCCGCTCAAAACTGGAAAGAAGCTTGAGAAACTGCTCTGTGTTCTGTTAATTCATCTCACAGAGTTACATCTTTCCCTTCAAGAAGCCTTTCGCTAAGGATGTTCTTGTGGAATCGGCAAAGGGATATTTGGAAGCCCATAGAGAGCTATGGTGAAAAAGGAAATATCTTCCGTTCAAAACTGGAAAGAAGCTTGATAAACTGCTCTGTGTTCTGTTAATTCATCTCACAGAGTTACATCTTTCCTTCAAGAAGCCTTTCGCTAAGGCTGTTCTTGTGAATTGGCAAAGGATATTTGGAGCCCATAGAGGGCTATGGTGAAAAGGAAATATCTTCCGCTCAAATCTGGAAAGAAGCTTATTGAGAGACTGCTCTGTGTTCTGTTAATTCATCTCACAGAGCTACATCTTTCCCTTCAAGAAGCCTTTCGCTAAGGCTGTTCTTGTGGAATTGGCAAAGGGATATTTGGAAGCCCATAGAAGGCTATGGTGAAAAAGGAAATATCTTCCGTTCAAAACCGGAAAGAAGATTTCTGAGAAACTGCTCTGCTTTCTGTTAATTCATCTCACAGAGTTACATCTTTCCCTTCAAGAAGCCTTTCGCTAAGGCTGTTCTTGTGGAATTGGCAAAGGGATATTTGGAAGCCCATAGAGGGCTATGGTGAAAAAGGAAATATCTTCCGTTCAAAACTGGAAAGAAGCTTTTTGAGAAACTGCTCTGTGTTCTCTACTTCATCTCACAGAGGTACATCTTTCCCTTCAAGAAGCCTTTCGCTAAGGCTGTTCTTGTGGAATTGGCAAAGGGATATTTGGAAGCCCATAGAGGGCTATGGTGAAAAAGGAAATATCTTCCGTTCAAAACTGGAAAGAAGATTTATGAGAAACTGCTCTGCTTTCTGTTAATTCATCTCACAGAGTTACATCTTTCCTTCAAGAAGCCTTTTGCTAAGGCTGTTCTTGTGGAATTGGCAAAGGATATTTGGAAGCCCATAAAGGGCTATGTTGAAAAGGAAATATCTTCCGCTCAAAACTGGAAAGAAGCTTTCTGAGAAACTTCTCTGTTTTCTGTTAATTCAACTCACAGAGTTACATCTTTCCCTTCAAGAAGTCTTAGGCTAAGGCTGTTCTTGTGGAATTGGCAAAGGATATTTGGAAGCCCTTAGAGGGCTATGGTGAAGAAGGAAATATCTTCCGTTCAAAACTGGAAAGAAGCTTTCTGAGAAACTGCTCTGTGTTCTGTTAATTCATCTCACGGAGTTACATCTTTCCCTTCAAGGAGCCTTTCGCTAAGGCTGTTCTTGTGGAAATAGCAAGGATATTTGGAAGCCCATAGAGAGCTATGGTGAAAAAGGAAATATCTTCCGTTCAAAACTGGAAAGAAGCTTTCTGAGAAACTGCTCTGTGTTCTGTTAATTCATCTCACAGAGTTACATCTTTCCCTTCAAGAAGCCTTTCGCTAAGGCTGTTCTTGTGGAATTGGCAAAGGATATTTGGAAGCCCATAGAGGGCTATGGTGAAAAAGGAAATATCTTCCGTTCAAAACTGGAAAGAAGCTTGAGAAACTGCTCTGTGTTCTGTTAATTCATCTCACAGAGTTACATCTTTCCTTCAAGAAGCCTTTCTCTAAGACTGTTCTTTTGTAAAGGGCAAAGTGATATTTGGAAGCCCATAGAGGGCTATGGTGAAAAAGGAAATATCTTCCGTTCAAAACTAGAAAGAAGCTTATTGAGAGACTGCTCTGTGTTGTGTTAATTCATCTCACAGAGTTACATCTTTCCTTCAAGAAGCCTTTCGCTAAGGCTGTTCTTGTGGAATTGGCAAAGTGATATTTGGAAGCCCATAGAGGGCTATGTTGAAAAGGAAATAAATTCCGTTCAAAACTGGAAAGAAGCTTTCTGAGAAACTGCTCTGTGTTCTGTTAATTCATCTCACAGAGTTAAATCTTTCCCTTCAAGAAGCCTTTCTCTAAGACTGTTCTTTTGTAATGGGCAAAGTGATATTTGGAAGCCCATAGAGGGCTCTGGTGAAAAAGGAAAAATCTTCCGTTCAAAACTGGAAAGAAACCTTCTGAGAGACTGCTCTGTGTTCTGTTAATTCATGTCACAGAGTTACATCTTTCCCTTCAAGAAGCCTTTCGCTAAGGCTGTTCTTGTGGAATTGGCAAAGGGATATTTGGAAGCCCATAGAGGGCTATGGTGAAAAAGGAAATATCTTCCGTTCAAAACTGGAAAGAAGCTTATTGAGAGACTGCTCTGTGTTCTGTTTATTCATCTCACAGAGTTACATCTTTCCCTTCAAGAAGCCTTTCGCTAAGGCTGTTCTTGTGGAATTGGCAAAGGGATATTTGGAAGCCCATAGAGGGCTATGGTGAAAAAGGAAATATCTTCCGTTCAAAACTGGAAAGAAGCTTTCTGAGAAACTGCTCTGTGTTCTGTTAATTCATCTCACAGAGTTACATCTTTCCCTTCAAGAAGCCTTTCGCTAAGGATGTTCTTGTGGAATCGGCAAAGGGATATTTGGAAGCCCATAGAGAGCTATGGTGAAAAAGGAAATACCTTCCGTTCAAAACTGGAAAGAAGCTTTCTGAGAAACTGCTCTGTGTTCTGTTAATTCATCTCACAGAGTTACATCTTTCCTTCAAGAAGTTTTCGCTAAGGCTGTTCTTGTGGAATTGGCAAAGGATATTTGGAGCACATAGAGGGCTATGGTGAAAAGGAAATATCTTCCGCTCAAAACTGGAAAGAAGCTTGAGAAACTGCTCTGTGTTCTGTTAATTCATCTCACATAGTTACATCTTTCCTTCAAGAAGCCTTTCGCTAAGGCTGTTCTTGTGGAATTGGCAAAGGATATTTGGAAGCCCATAGTGGGCTATGGTGAAAAGGAAATATCTTCCGCTCAAAACTGGAAAGAAGCTTTCTGAGAAACTGCTCTGTGTTCTGTTAATTCATCTCACCGAGTTACATCTTTCCTTCAAGAAGCCTTTCGCTAAGGCTGTTCTTGTGGAATTGGCAAAGGGATATTTGGAAGCCCATAGAGGGCTATGGTGAAAAAGGAATTATCTTCCGTTCAAAACTGGAAAGAAGCTTTCTGAGAGACTGCTCTGTGTTCTGTTAATTCATCTCACAGAGTTACATCTTTCCCTTCAAGAAGCCTTTTGCTAAGGCTGTTCTTGTGGAATTGGCAAAGGGATATTTGGAAGCCCATAGAGGGCTATGGTGAAAAAGAAAATATTTTCCGTTCAAAACTGGAAAGAAGCTTTCTGAGAATCTGCTCTGTGTTCTGTTAATTCATCTCGCAAAGTTACATCTTTCCCTTCAAGAAGCCTTTCTCTAAGACTGTTCTTTTGTAATGGGCAAAGGGATATTTGGAAGCCCATAGAGGGCTGTGGTGAAAAAGGAAATATCTTCAGTTCAAAACTGGAAAGAAGCTTTTTGAGAAACTGCTCTGTGTTATGTTAATTCATCTCACAGAGTTACATCTTTTCTTACAAGAAGCCTTTCGCTTAATCTGTTCTTGTGGAATTGGCAAAGGGAGATTTGGAAGCCCCTAGAGGGCTATGGTGAAAAAGGAAATATCTTCCGTTCAAAACTGGAAAGTAGCTTATTGAGAGACTGCTCTGTGTTCTGTTAATTCATCTCACAGAGTTACATCTTTCCCTTCAAGAAGCCTTTCGCTAAGGCTGTTCTTGTGGAATTGGCAAAGGGATATTTGGAAGCCCATAGAGGGCTATGGTGAAAAAGGAAATATCTTCCGTTCAAAACTGGAAAGAAGCTTTCTGACATACTACTCTGTGTTCTGTTAATTCATCTCACAGAGTTACATCTTTCCCTTCAAGAAGCCTTTCGCTAAGGCTGTTCTTGTGGAATTGGAAAAGTGATATTTGGGAGCCCGTAGAGGGCTATGTTGAAAAAAGAAATAACTTCCGTTCAAAACTGGAAAGAAGCTTTCTGAGAAACTGCTCTGTGTTCTGTTAATTCATCTCACAGAGTTACATCTTTCCCTTCAAGGAGCCTTTCTCTAAGACTGTTCTTTTGTAATGGGCAAAATGATATTTGGAAGCCCATAGAGGGCTCTGGTGAAAAAGGAAAAATCTTCCGTTCAAAACTGGAAAGAAGCTTATTGAGAGACTGCTCTGTGTTCTGTTAATTCATCTCACAGAGTTACATCTTTCCCTTCAAGAAGCCTTTCGCTAAGGCTGTTCTTGTGGAATTGGCAAAGTGATATTCGGGAGCCCGTACAGGGCGCTGTTGAAAAAGGAAATAAATTCCGTTCAAAACTGGAAAGAAGCTTTCTGAGAAACTGCTCTGTGTTCTGTTAATTCATCTCACAGAGTTAAATCTTTCCCTTCAAGAAGCCTTTCTCTAAGACTGTTCTTTTGTAATGGGCAAAGTGATATTTGGAAGCCCATAGAGGGCTCTGGTGAAAAAGGAAAAATCTTCCGTTCAAAACTGGAAAGAAACCTTCTGAGAGACTGCTCTGTGTTCTGTTAATTCATGTCACAGAGTTACATCTTTCCCTTCAAGAAGCCTTTCGCTAAGGCTGTTCTTGTGGAATTGGCAAAGTGGATATTTGGAAGCCCATAGAGGGCTATGGTGAAAAGGAAATATCTTCCGTTCAAAACTGGAAAGAAGCTTATTGAGAGACTGCTCTGTGTTCTGTTTATTCATCTCACAGAGTTACATCTTTCCCTTCAAGAAGCCTTTCGCTAAGGCTGTTCTTGTGGAATTGGCAAAGGGATATTTGGAAGCCCATAGAGGGCTATGGTGAAAAAGGAAATATCTTCCGTTCAAAACTGGAAAGAAGCTTTCTGAGAAACTGCTCTGTGTTCTGTTAATTCATCTCACAGAGTTACATCTTTCCCTTCAAGAAGCCTTTCGCTAAGGATGTTCTTGTGGAATCGGCAAAGGGATATTTGCAAGCCCATAGAGAGCTATGGTGAAAAAGGAAATACCTTCCGTTCAAAACTGGAAAGAAGCTTTCTGAGAAACTGCTCTGTGTTCTGTTAATTCATCTCACAGAGTTACATCTTTCTTCAAGAAGCCTTTCTAAGGCTGTTCTTGTGGAATTGTCAAAGGGATATTTGGAGCACATAGAGGGCTATGGTGAAAAAGGAAATATCTTCCGTTCAAAACTGGAAAGAAGCTTTCTGAGAAACTGCTCTGTGTTCGGTTAATTCATCTCACATAGTTACATCTTTCCCTTCAAGAAGCCTTTCGCTAAGGCTGTTCTTGTGGAATTGGCAAAGGGATATTTGGAAGCCCATAGTGGGCTATGGTGAAAAAGGAAATATCTTCCGCTCAAAACTGGAAAGAAGCTTTCTGAGAAACTGCTCTGTGTTCTGTTAATTCATCTCACAGAGTTACATCTTTCCTTCAAGAAGCCTTTCGCTAAGGCTGTTCTTGTGGAATTGGCAAAGGATATTTGGAAGCCCATAGAGGGCTATGGTGAAAAGGAATTATCTTCCGCTCAAAACTGGAAAGAAGCTTGAGAGACTGCTCTGTGTTCTGTTAATTCATCTCACAGAGTTACATCTTTCCTTCACAGCCTTTTCGCTAAGGCTGTTCTTGTGGAATTGGCAAAGGATATTTGAAGCCCATAGAGGGCTATGGTGAAAAGAAAATATTTTCCGCTCAAAACTGGAAAGAAGCTTTCTGAGAATCTGCTCTGTGTTCTGTTAATTCATCTCACAGGTTACATCTTTCCCTTCAAGAAGCCTTTCTCTAAGACTGTTCTTTTGTAATGGGCAAAGGGATATTTGGAAGCCCATAGAGGGCTGTGGTGAAAAAGGAAATATCTTCAGTTCAAAACTGGAAAGAAGCTTTTTGAGAAACTGCTCTGTGTTATGTTAATTCATCTCACAGAGTTACATCTTTTCTTACAAGAAGCCTTTCGCTTAATCTGTTCTTGTGGAATTGGCAAAGGGAGATTTGGAAGCCCCTAGAGGGCTATGGTGAAAAAGGAAATATCTTCCGTACAAAACTGGAAAGTAGCTTATTGAGAGACTGCTCTGTGTTCTGTTAATTCATCTCACAGAGTTACATCTTTCCCTTCAAGAAGCCTTTCGCTAAGGCTGTTCTTGTGGAATTGGCAAAGGGATATTTGGAAGCCCATAGAGGGCTATGGTGAAAAAGGAAATATCTTCCGTTCAAAACTGGAAAGAAGCTTTCTGACATACTACTCTGTGTTCTGTTAATTCATCTCACAGAGTTACATCTTTCCCTTCAAGAAGCCTTTCGCTAAGGCTGTTCTTGTGGAATTGGAAAAGTGATATTTGGGAGCCCGTAGAGGGCTATGTTGAAAAAAGAAATAACTTCCGCTTCAAAACTGGAAAGAAGCTTGAGAAACTGCTCTGTGTTCTGTTAATTCATCTCACAGAGTTACATCTTTCCTTCAAGAAGCCTTTCTAAGACTGTTCTTTTGTAATGGGCAAAATGATATTTGGAAGCCCATAGAGGGCTCTGGTGAAAAAGGAAAAATCTTCCGTTCAAAACTGGAAAGAAGCTTTCTGAGAGACTGCTCTGTGTTCTGTTAATTCATGTCACAGAGTTACATCTTTCCTTCAAGAAGCCTTCGCTAAGGCTGTTCTTGTGGAATTGGCAAAGGGATATTTGGAAGCTCATGGAGGGCTATGGTGAAAAAGGAAATATCTTCCGCTCAAAACTGGAAAGAAGCTTTCTGAGAAACTGCTCTGTGTTCTGTTAATTCATCTCACAGAGTTACATCTTTCCTTCAAGTAGCCTTCGCTAAGGATGTTCTTGTGGAATCGGCAAAGGGATATTTGGAAGCCCATAGAGAGCTATGGTGAAAAAGGAAATACCTTCCGCTCAAAACTGGAAAGAAGCTTGATAAACTGCTCTGTGTTCTGGTAATTCATCTCACAGAGTTACATCTTTCCTTCAAGAAGCCTTTCGCTAAGGCTGTTCTTGTGGAATTGGCAAAGGATATTTGGAAGCCCATAGAGGGCTATGGTGAAAAAGGAAATATCTTCCGCTCAAAACTGGAAAGAAGCTTTCTGAGAGACTGCTCTGTGTTCTGTTAATTCATGTCACAGAGTTACATCTTTCCTTCAAGCCTTTTGCTGAGGCTGTTCTTGTGGAATTGGCAAAGGGATATTTGGAAGCCCATAAAGGGCTATGTTGAAAAAGGAAATATCTTCCGCTCAAAACTGGAAAGAAGCTTTCTGAGAAACTTCTGTTTTCTGTTAATTCAACTCACAGAGTTACATATTTCCTTCAAGAAGCCTTTCGCTAAGACTGTTCTTTTGTAATGGGCAAAGGATATTTGGAAGCCCTTAGAGGGCTCTGGTGAAGAAGGAAATATCTTCCGTTCAAAACTGGAAAGAAGCTGTCTGAGAAACTGCTCTGTGTTCTGTTAATTCATCTCACAGAGTTACATCTTTCCTTCAAGAATCCTTTCGCTAAGGCTGTTCTTGTGGAAATAGCAAGGATATTTGGAAGCCCATAGAGAGCTATGGTGAAAAAGGAAATATCTTCCGCTCAAAACTGGAAAGAAGCTTGAGAAACTGCTCTGTGTTCTGTTAATTCATCTCACAGAGTTACATCTTTCCTTCAAGAAGCCTTTCGCTAAGCCTGTTCTTGTGGAATTGGCAAAGGGATATTTGGAAGCCCATAGAGGGCTATGGTGACAAAGGAAATATCTTCCGTTCAAAACTGGAAAGAAGCTTTCTGGGAAACTGCTCTGTGTTCTGTTAATTCATCTCACAGAGTTACATCTTTCCCTTCAAGAAGCCTTTCGCTAAGGCTGTTCTTGTGGAATAGGCAAAGTGATATTTGGGAGCCCGTAGAGAGCTATGTTGAAAAAGGAAATAAATTCCGTTAAAAAGTGGAAAGAAGCTTTCTGAGAAACTGCTCTGTGTTCTGTTAATTCATCTCACAGAGTTACATCTTTCCCTTCAAGAAGCCTTTCGCTAAGACTGTTCTTTTGTAATGGGCAAAGTGATATTTGGAAGCCCATAGAGGGCTATGGTGAAAAGGAAATATCTTCCGTTCAAAACTGGAAAGAAGCTTTCTGAGAAACTGCCATGTGTTCGGTTACTTCATCTAACAGAGTTACATCTTTCCTTCAAAAGCCTTTCGCTAAGGCTGTTCTTGTGGAATTGGCAAAGGATATTTTGAAGCCCATAGAGGGCTATGGTGAAAAGGAAATATCTTCCGTTCAAAACTGGAAAGAAGCTTTCTGAGAAACTGCTCTGTGTTCTGTTAATTCATCTCACACAGTTACATTTTCCTTCAAGAAGCCTTCGCTAAGGCTGTTCTTGTGGAATTGGCAAAGGATATTTGGAAGCCCTTAGAGGCTATGGTGAAAAGGAAATATCTTCCGTTCAAAACTGGAAAGAAGCTTTCTGAGAAACTGCTCTGTGTTCTGTTAATTCATCTCACAAAGTTACATCTTTCCTTCAAGAAACCTTTCGCTAAGGCTGTTCTTGTGGAAATAGCAAAGGGATATTTGGAAGCCCATAGAGCTATGGTGAAAAGGAAATACCTTCCGTTCAAAACTGGAAAGAAGCTTTCTGAGAAACTGCTCTGTGTTCTGTTAATTCATCTCACAGAGTTACATCTTTCCCTTCTAGAAGCCTTTCGCTAAGGCTGTTCTTGTGGAATTGGAAAGGATATTTGGAAGCCCATAGGGCTATGGTGAAAAGGAAATACCTTCCGTTCAAAACTGGAAAGAAGCTTTCTGAGAAACTGCTCTGTGTTCTGCTAATTCATCTCACAGAGGTACATCTTTCCTTCAAGAAGCCTTTCGCTAAGGCTGTTCTTGTGGAATTGGCAAAGGATATTTGGAAGCCCATAGAGGCTATGGTGAAAAGGAAATATCTTCCGTTCAAAACTGGAAAGAAGCTTTCTGAGAAACTGCTCTGTGTTCTGTTACTTCATCTCACAGAGTTACATCTTTCACTTCAAGAAGCCTTTCGCTAAGGCTGTTTTTGTGGAATTGGCAAAGGGATATTTGGAAGCCCATAAAGGGCTATGGTGAAACAGGAAATATCTTCCGTTCAAAACTGGAAAGAAGCTTTCTGAGAAACTGCTCTGTTTTCTGTTAATTCATCTCACAGAGTTACATCTTTCCCTTCAAGAAGCCTTTCGCTAAGGCTGTTCTTGTGGAATTGGCAAAGGGATATTTGGAAGCCCATAGAGGGCTATGGTGAAAAAGGAAATATCTTTCGTTCAAAACTGGAAAGAAGCTTTCTGAGAAACTGCTCTGTGTTCTGTTAATTCATCTCACAGAGTTACATCTTTCCTTCAAAAGCCTTTCGCTAAGGCTGTTCTTGTGGAATTGGCAAAAGGATATTTGGAAACCCTTAGAGGGCTATGGTGAAAAAGGAAATATCTTCCGTTCAAAACTGGAAAGAAGCTTTCTGAGAAACTGCTCTGTGTTCTGTTAATTCATCTCACAGAGTTACATCTTTCCCTTCAAGAAACCTTTCGCTAAGGCTGTTCTTGTGCAAATAGCAAAGGGATATTTGGAAGCCCATAGAGCTATGGTGAAAAGGAAATACCTTCCGTTCAAAACTGGAAAGAAGCTTTCTGAGAGACTGCTCTGTGTTCTGTTAATTCATCTCACAGTGTTACATCTTTCCTTCAAGAAGCCTTTCGCTAAGGCTGTTCTTGTGGAATTGGAAAGGGATATTTGGAAGCCCATAGAGGCTATGGTGA
>JAKFHT010002490.1:0-15983 GCA_023783455.1 Erythrocebus patas | reverse complement strand
AAATATCACTTTCAATTCCACAAGAACAGCCTTAGCAAAGGCTTCTTGAAGGAAAGATGTAACTCTGTGAGATGAATTAACAGAACACAAAGCAGTTTCTCAGAAAGCTTCTTTCCAGTTTTAAAGGAAGATATTTCCTTTTCACCATAGCCCTGTATGGGCTTCCAAATATCCCTTTCCCAATTCCACAAGAACAGCCTTAGCAAAGGCTTCTTGAAGGAAAGCTGTAACTCTGTGAGATGAATTAACAGAACACAAGCAGTTTCTCAGAAAGCTTCTTTCCAGTTTTTAACGGAAGATATTTCCTTTTCACCATAGCCCTCTATGGGCTTCAAATATCACTTTCAATTCCACAAGAACAGCCTTAGCTAAAGGCTTCTTGAAGGAAAGATGTAACTGTGAGATGAATTAACAGAACACAAGCAGTTTCTCAGAAAGCTTCTTTCCAGTTTTTAACGGAAGATATTTCCTTTTCACCATAGCCCTCTATGGGCTTCCAAATATCACTTTCTAATTCCACAAGAACAGCCTTAGCGAAAGGCTTCTTGAAGGAAAGCTGTAACTCTGTGAGATGTATTAACAGAACACAAAGCAGTTTCTCAGAAAGCTTCTTTCCAGTTTTTAACGGAAGATATTTTTTTCACCATAGCCCTCTATGGGCTTCCAAATATCACTTTCTAAATTCCACAAGAACAGCCTTAGCGAAAGGCTTTGAAGGAAAGATGTAACTCTGTGAGATGTATTAACAGAACACAAAGCAGTTTCTCAGAAAGCTTCTTTCCAGTTTTTAACGGAAGATATTTCCTTTTCACCATAGCCTCTATGGGCTTCCAAATATCACTTTGCCAATTCCACAAGAACAGCCTTAGCGAAAGGCTTTTGAAGGGAAAGATGTAACTCTGTGAGATGTATTAACAGAACACAAGCAGTTTCTCAGAAAGCTTCTTTCCAGTTTTTAACGGAAGATATTTCCTTTTCACCATAGCCTCTATGGGCTTCCAAATATCACTTTTCCAATTCCACAAGAAAAGCCTTAGTGAAAGTCTTCTTGAAGGGAAAGATGTTACTCTTTGAGATGTATTAACAGAACACAAAGCGGTTTCTCAGAAAGCTTCTTTCCAGTATTTAACGGAAGATATTTCCTTTTTCACCACAGCCCTCTATGGGCTTCCAAATATCACTTTGCCAATTCCATAAGAACAGCCTTAGCGATAGGCTTCTGGAAGGGAAAGATGTAACTCGGTGAGATGTATTAAGAGAACACAAAGCAGTTTCTCATAAAGCTTCTTTCCAGTTTTAACGGAAAATATTTCCTTTTTTCCATAGCCCTCTACGGCCTTCCATATATCACTTTGCCAATTCCACAAAAACAGCCTTTGAGAAAGGCTTCTTGAAGGGAAAGATGTAACTCTGTGAGATGTATTAACAGAACACAAAGCAGTTTCTCAGAAAGCTTCTTTCCACTTTATAACGGAAGATATTTCCTTTTTAACCATATCCCTCTATGGTCTTCCAAATATCCCTTTTCCAGTTTCACAAGAACTGCCTTAGCGAAAGGCTTCTTGAAGGGAAAGATGTAACTCTGTGAGATGTATTAACAGAACACAAACCAGTTTCTCAGAAAGCTTCTTTCCAGTTTTTAAAAAAAGATATTTCCTTTTCCACCATAGCCCACTATGGGCTTCCAAATATCACTTTGCCAATTCCACAAGAACAGCCTTAGCGAAAGGCTTCTTGAAGGAAAAGTTGTAACCCTGTGAGATGTATTAACAGAAGACAAAGCAGTTTCTCAGAAAGCTTCTTTCCAGTTTTTAACGGAAGATATTTCCTTTTTCACCATAGCCCTCTATGGGCTTGCAAATATCACTTTCTAAATTCCACAAGAACAGCCTTAGCCAAAGGATTCTAGAAGGGAAAGCTGTATCTCTGTGAGATGTATTAACAGAACCCAAAGCAGATTCATAGAAAGCTTCTTTCCAGTTTTTAACGGAAGATATTTCCTTTTTCACCATAGCCCTCTATGGGCTTCCAAATATCACTTTGCCAATTCCACAAGAACAGCCTTAGCGAAAGTCTTCTTGAAGGGAAAGATGTAAAGCTGTGAGATGAATTAACAGAACACGAAGCAGTCTCTCAGAAGCTTCTCTCCAGTTTTTAAAGGAAGATATTTCCTTTTTCACCCTAGCCCTCTATGGGCTTCCAAATATCACTTTTCCAATTCCACAAAAAGAGCCTTAGTGAAAGGCTTCTTGAAGGGAAAGATGTAACTCTTTGAGATGAATTAACAGAATACAAAGCAGTTTCTCAGAAGGCTTCTTTCCAGTTTTAACGGAAGATATTTCCTTTTTCACCATAGCCCTCTATGGGCTTCCAAATATCACTTTGCCAATTCCACAAGAACAGCCTTAGCGAAAGGCTTCTTGAAGGGAAAGCTGTAACTCTGTGAGATGCATTAACAGAACACTAAGCAGTTTCTCAGAAAGCTTCTTTCCAGTTTTTAAAAAAGATATTTCCTTTTTCACCATAGCCCTCTATGGGCTTCCAAATATCACTTTGCCAATTCCACAAGAACAGCCTTAGCGAAAGGCTTCTTGAAGGGAAAGCTGTAACTCTGTGAGATGAATTAACAGAACACAAAGCAGTTTCTCAGAAGGCTTCTTTCCAGTTTTTAACGGAAGATATTTCCTTTTTCACCGTAGCCCTCTATGGGCTTCCAAATATCACTTTGCCAATTCCACAAGAACAGCCTTAGCGAAAGGCTTCTTGAAGGGAAAGCTGTAACTCTGTGAGATGAATTAACAGAACACAAAGCACTTTCTCAGAAAGCTTCTTTCCAGTTTTTAACGGAAGATATTTCCTTTTTCACCATAGCCCTCTATGGGCTTCCAAATATCACTTTCAAAATTCCACAAGAACAGCCTAAGCGAAAGGCTTCTAGAAGGGAAAGATGTAACTGTGTGAGATGTATTAACAGAACCCAAAGCAGTTTCTCAGAAAGCTTCTTTCCAGTTTTTAAAGGAAGATATTTCCTTTTTCACCATAGCTCTCTATGGGATTCCAAATATCACTTTGCCAATTCCACAAGAACAGCCTTAGCGAAAGGCTTCTTGAAGGGAAAGCTGTAACTCTGTGAGATGAATTAACAGAACCAAAGCAATTTCTCAGAAGGCTTCTTTCCAGTTTTAACGGAAGATATTTCCCTTTTCACCATAGCCCTCTATGGGCTTCCAAATATCGCTTTGCCAATTCCACAAGAACAGCCTTAGCGAAAGGCTTCTTGAAGGGAAAGATGTAACTGTGTGAGATGTATTAAGAGCACACAAAGCAGTTTCTCAGAAACCTTCTTTCCAGTTTTTAACGGAAGATATTTCCTTTTTCACCATAGCCCTCTATGGGCTTCCAAATATCACTTTGCCAATTCCACAAGAAGAGCCTTAGCGAAAGGCTTCTTGAAGGGAAAGCTGTAACTCTGTGAGATGCATTAACAGAACACTAAACAGTTTCTCAGAAAGCTTCTTTCCAGTTTTTAAAAAAAGGTATTTCCTTTTTCACCATAGAACTCTATGGGCTTCCAAATATCACTTTCTAAATTCCACAAGAACAGCCTTAGCGAAAGGCTTCTTGAAGGGAAAGATGTAACTCTGTGAGATGTATTAACAGAACACAAAGCAGTTTCTCAGAAACCTTCTTTCCAGTTTTTAACGGAAGATATTTCCTTTTTCACCATAGCCCTCTATGGGCTTCCAAATATCACTTTGCCAATTCCACAAGAACAGCCTTAGCGAAAGGCTTCTTGAAGGGAAAGCTGTAACTCTGTGAGATGCATTAACAGAACACTAAACAGTTTCTCAGAAAGCTTCTTTCCAGTTTTTAAAAAAAGGTATTTCCTTTTTCACCATAGAACTCTATGGGCTTCCAAATATCCCTTTCTAAATTCCACAAGAACAGCCTTAGCGAAAGGTTTCTTGAAGGGAAAGCTGTACCTCTGTGAGATGCATTAACAGAACACAAAGCAGTTTCTCAGAAGGCTTCTTTCCAGTTTTTAACGGAAGATATTTCCTTTTTCACCATAGCCCTCTATGGGCTTCCAAATATCACTTTCAAAATTCCACAAGAACAGCCTAAGGGAAAGGCTTCTTGAAGGAAAGATGTAACTGTGTGAGATGTATTAACAGAACACAAAGCAGTTTCTCAGAAAGCTTCTTTCCAGTTTTAAGGAAGATATTTCCTTTTCACCATAGCCCTCTATGGGCTTCCAAATATCACTTTCAATTCCACAAGAACAGCCTTAGCGAAAGGCTTTTGAAGGAAAGATGTAACTCTGTGAGATGAATTAACAGAACACAAAGCAGTTTCTCAGAAAGCTTCTTTCCAGTTTTAACGGAAGATATTTCCTTTTTCACCATAGCCCTCTATGGGCTTCCAAATATCGCTTTGCCAATTCCACAAGAACAGCCTTAGCGAAAGGCTTCTTGAAGGGAAAGATGTAACTCTGTGAGATGTATTAATAGCACACAAAGCAGTTTCTCAGAAACCTTCTTTCCAGTTTTTAACGGAAGATATTTCCTTTTTCACCATAGCCCTCTATGGGCTTCCAAATATCACTTTGCCAATTCCACAAGAAGAGCCTTAGCGAAAGGCTTCTTGAAGGGAAAGCTGTAACTCTGTGAGATGCATTAACAGAACACTAAACAGTTTCTCAGAAAGCTTCTTTCCAGTTTTTAAAAAAAGATATTTCCTTTTTCACCATAGAACTCTACGGGCTTCCAAATATCACTTTCTATATTCCACAAGAACAGCCTTAGCGAAAGGTTTCTTGAAGGGAAAGCTGTAACTCTGTGAGATGCATTAACAGAACACAAAGCAGTTTCTCAGAAGGCTTCTTTCCAGTTTTTAACGGAAGATATTTCCTTTTTCACCATAGCCCTCTATGGGCTTCCAAATATCACTTTGCCAATTCCACAAGAACAGCCTTAGCGAAAGGCTTCTTGAAGGGAAAAATGTAACTCTGTGAGATGTATTAAAAGAACACAAAGCAGTTTCCCCGAAAGCTTCTTTCCAGTTTTTAATGGAAGATATTTTCTTTTTCACCCTAGCCCTCTATGGGCTTCCAGATATCACTTTCTATATTCCACAAGAACAGGCTTAGCGAAAGGCTTCTAAGAGAGAAAGATGTAACTCTGTGAGATGTATTTACAGAACACAAAGCAGTTTCCCAGAAAGCTTCTTTCCAGTGTTTATCGGAAGATATTTCCTTTTTCACCATAGCCCTCTATGTGCTTCCAAATATCACTTTGCCAATTCCACAAGAACAGCCTTAGCGAAAGGCTTCTTGAAGGGAAAGCTGTAACTCTGTGAGATGAATTTACAGAACACAAAGCAGTTTCTCAGAAGGCTTCTTTCCAGTTTATAACGGAAGGTATTTCCTGTTTCACCATAGCCCTCTATGGGTTTCCAAGTATCACTTTGCCAATTCCACAAGAACAGCCTTAGCGAAAGGCCTCTTGAAGGGAAAGCTGTAACTCTGAGAGATGCATTAACAGAACACTAAGCAGTTTCTCAGAAATCTTCTTTCCAGTTTTTAAAAAAGATATTTCCTTTTTCACCTTAGGCCTCTATGGGCTTCCAAATATCACTTTGCCAATTCCACAAGAACAGCCTTAGCTAAAGGCTTCTTGAAGGGAAAGCTGCAACTCGGTGAGATGTATTTACAGAACACAAAGCAGTTTCTCAGAAAGCTTCTTTCCAGTTTTTAACGGAAGATATTTCCTTTTTCACCATAGCCCTCTATGGGCTTCCAAATATCACTTTCTAAATTGCACAAGAACAGCCTTAGCGAAAGGCTTCTAGAAGGGAACGATGTAACTCTGTGAGATGTATTAACAGAACCCAAAGCAGTTTCTCAGAAAGCTTCTTTCCAGTTTTTAACGGAAGATATTTCCTTTTTCACCATAGCCCTCTATGGCCTTCCAAATATCACTTTCTAAATTCCACAAGAACAGCCTTTGTGAAAGGCTTCTAGAAGGGAAAGATGTAACTCTGTGAGATGAATTAACAGAACACAAAGCGGTTTCTCAGAAGGCTTCTTTCCAGTTTTTAACGGAAGATATTTCCTTTTTCACCATAGCCCTCTATGGGCTTCCAAATATCACTTTGCCAATTCCACAAGAACAGGGTTAGTGATAGGCTTCTGGAAGGGAAAGCTGTAACTCTGTGACATGAATTAACAGAACCCAAAGTAATTTCTCAGAAGGCTTCTTTCCAGTTTTAACGGAAGATATTTCCTTTTTCACCATAGCCCTCTATGGGCTTCCAAATATCACTTTGCCAATTCCACAAGAACAGCCTTGGCGAAAGGCTTCTTGAAGGGAAATCTGTAACTCTCTTAGATGCATTAACAGAACACTAAACAGTTTCTCAGAAAGCTTCTTTCCAGTTTTTAAAAAAAGATATTTCCTTTTTCACCATAGAACTCTAAGGGCTTCAAAATATCACTTTCTAAACTACCCAAGAACAGCATTAGCGAAAGGCTTCTTGAAGGGAAAGCTGTAACTCTTTGAGATGAATTAACAGAACACAAAGCAGTTTCTCAGAAAGTTTCTTCCCAGTTTTTAACGGAACATATTTCCTTTTTCACCGTAGCCCTCTATAGGCTTCAAATATCACTTTGCCAATTCCACAAGAACAGCCATAGCAAAAGGCTTCTAAGAGAGAAAGATGTAACTCTGTGAGATGTATTAACAGAACACAAAGCAGTTTCTCAGAAAGCTTCTTTCCAGTTTTTATCAGAGGATATTTCCTTTTTCACCATAGCCCTCTATGGGCTTCCAAATATCACTTTGCCAATTCCACAAGAACAGCCTTAGTGAAAGGCTTCTTGAAGGGAAAGATGTAACTCTGTGAGATGTATTAACAGAACACAAAGCAGTTTCTCAGAAAGCTTCTTTCCAGTTTTTAACGGAAGATATTTCCTTTTTCACCATAGCCCTCTATGGGCTTCCAAATATCACTTTGCCAATTCCACAAGAACAGCCTTAGCGAAAGGCTTCTTGAAGGGAAAAATGTAACTGTGTGAGATGTATTAACAGAACCCAAAGCAGTTTCTCAGAAAGGTTCTTTCCAGTTTAAACGGAAGATATTTCCTTTTTCACCATAGCCCTGTATGGGCTTCCAAATATCACATTGCCAATTCCACAAGAACAGCCTTTGCGAAAGGCTTCTAGAAGGGAAATATGTAACTCTCTGAGATGTATTAACAGAACACAAAGCAGTTTCTGAGAAAGCCTCTTTCCAATTTTTAACAGAAGATATTTCCTTTTTCACCATAGCCCTCTATGGGCTTCCAAATATCACTTTGCCAATTCCACAAGAACAGCATTAGCGATAGGCTTCTGGAAGGGAAATATGTAACTCGGTGAGATGTATTAACAGAACAGAAAGCAGTTCCTCAGAAAGCTTCTTTCCAGTTTTTAACGGAAGATATTTCCTTTTTCACCATACCCCTCTACGGGCTTCCAAATATCACTTTGCCTATTCCACAAGAAAAGCCTTTGAGAAAGGCTTCTAGAAGGGAAAGCTGTAACTCTGTGAGATGAATTAGCAGAACACAAAGCAGTTTCTCAGATGGCTTCTTCGCAGTTTTTAACGGAACATATTTCCTTTTTCACCGTAGCCCTCTATCGCCTCCAAATATCACTTTGCCAATTCCACAAGAACAGCCTTAGCAAAAGGTTTCTAAGAGAGAAAGATGTAACTTTGTGAGATGTATTAACAGAACACAAAGCAGATTCTCAGAAAGCTTCTTTCCAGTTTTTATCGGAGGATATTTCCTTTTTCACCATAGCCCTCTATGGGCTTCCAAATATCACTTTGCCAATTCCACAAGAACAGCCTTAGCGAAAGGCTTCTTGAAGGGAAACTTGTAACTCTGTGAGATGTATTAACAGAACACTAAGCAGTTTCTCAGAAAGCTTCTTTCCTGTTTTTAAAGGAAGATATTTCCTTTTTCGCCATAGCCCTCTATGGGCTTCCAGATATCACTTTCTAAATTCCACAAGAACAGCCTTAGCGAAAGGCTTCTAAGAGAGAAAGATGTAACTCTGTGAGATGTATTAACAGAACACAAAGCAGTTTCTCAGAAAGCTTCTTTCCAGTTTTTAACGGAAGATATTTCCTTTTTCACCATAGCCCTCTATGGGCTTCCAAATATCACTTTGCCAATTCCACAAGAACAGCCTTAGCGAAAGGCTTCTTGAAGGGAAAAATGTAACTCTGTGAGATGTATTAAAAGAACACAAAGCAGTTTCCCCGAAAGCTTCTTTCCTGTTTTTAAAGGAAGATATTTCCTTTTTCGCCATAGCCCTCTATGGGCTTCCAGATATCACTTTCTAAATTCCACAAGAACAGCCTTAGCGAAAGGCTTCTAAGAGAGAAAGATGTAACTCTGTGAGATGTATTTACAGAACACAAAGCAGTTTCCCAGAAAGCTTCTTTCCAGTGTTTATCGGAAGATATTTCCTTTTTCACCATAGCCCTCTATGTGCTTCCAAATATCACTTTGCCAATTCCACAAGAACAGCCTTAGCGAAAGGCTTCTTGAAGGGAAAGCTGTAACTCTGTGAGATGAATTTACAGAACACAAAGCAGTTTCTCAGAAGGCTTCTTTCCAGTTTATAACGGAAGGTATTTCCTGTTTCACCATAGCCCTCTATAGGTTTCCAAGTATCACTTTGCCAATTCCACAAGAACAGCCTTAGCGAAAGGCTGCTTGAAGGGAAAGATGCAACACTGTGAGATGTATTAACAGAACACAAAGCAGTTTCTCAGAAAGCTTCTTTCCAGTTTTTAAGGGAAGATATTTCCTTTTTAACATGAGAGCCCACTATGGGCTTCCAAATATCACTTTTCCAATTCCACAAGAAGAGCCTTAGTGAAAGGCTTCTTGAAGGGAAAGATGTAACTCTGTGAGATGTATTAACAGAACACAAAGCAGTTTCTCAGAAAGCTTCTTTCCAGTTTTTAACGGAAGATATTTCCTTTTCACCATAGCCCTCTATGGGCTTCCAAATATCACTTTCTAAATTCCACAAGAACAGCCTTAGCGAAAGGCTTCTTGAAGGAAAAATGTAACTCTGTGAGATGTATTAACAGAACCCAAAGCAGTTTCTCAGAAAGCTTCTTTCCAGTTTTTAACGGAAGATATTTCCTTTTTCACCATAGCCCTCTATGGCCTTCCAAATATCACTTTCTAAATTCCACAAGAACAGCCTTGCGAAAGGCTTCTAGAAGGAAAGATGTAACTCTGTGAGATGAATTAACAGAACACAAAGCAGTTTCTCAGAAGGCTTCTTTCCAGTTTTTAACGGAAGATATTTCCTTTTCACCATAGCCCTCTATGGGCTTCCAAATATCACTTTGCCAATTCCACAAGAACAGCCTTAGTGAAAGGCTTCTGAAGGAAAGCTGTAACTCTGTGAGATGAATTAACAGAACACAAAGCAGTTTCTCAGAAGCTTCTTTCCAGTTTTTAACGGAAGATATTTCCTTTTCACCATAGCCCTCTATGGGCTTCCAAATATCACATTGCCAATTCCACAAGAACAGCCTTAGCGAAAGGCTTCTTGAAGGGAAATCTGTAACTCTGTGAGATGCATTAACAGAATACTAAACAGTTTCTCAGAAAGCTTCTTTCCAGTTTTTAAAAAAAGATATTTCCTTTTTCACCATAGAACTCTATGGGCTTCAAAACATCACTTTCTAAACTACCCAAGAACAGCCTTAACGAAAGGCTTCTTGAAGGGAAAGCTGTAACTCTGTGAGATGAATTAACAGAACACAAAGCAGTTTCTCAGAAGGCTTCTTTCCAGTTTTTAACAGAACATATTTCCTTTTTCACCGTAGCCCTCTATAGGCTTCCAAATATCACTTTGCCAATTCCACAAGAACAGCCTTAGCGCAAGGCTTCTAAGAGAGAAAGATGTAACTCTGTGAGATGTATTAACAGAACACAAAGCAGTTTCTCAGAAAGCTTCTTTCCAGTTTTAACGGAAGATATTTCCTTTTTCACCATAGCCCTCTATGGGCTTCGAAATATCACTTTTCCAATTCCACAAGAACAGCCTTAGTGAAAGGCTTCTTGAAGTGAAAGATGTAACTCTGTGAGATGTATTAACAGAACACAAAGCAGATTCTCAGAAAGCTTCTTTCCAGTTTTTAACGGAAGATATTTCCTTTTTCACCATAGCCCTCTATGGGCTTCCAAATATCACTTTGCCAATTCCACAAGAACAGCCTTAGCGAAAGGCTTCTTGAAGGGAAATATGTAACTCTGTGAGATGTATTAACAGAACACAAAGCAGTTTCTCAGAAAGCTTCTTTCCAGTTTTTAACGGAAGATATTTCCTTTTTCACCATAGCCCTCTATGGGCTTCCAAATATCACTTTCTAAATTCCACAAGAACAGCCTTAGCGAAAGGCTTCTAGAAGGGAAAGATGTAACTCTGTGAGATGAATTAACAGAACACAAAGCAGTTTCTCAGAAGGCTTCTTTCCAGTTTTTAACGGAAGATATTTCCTTTTTCACCATAGCCCTCTATGGGCTTCCAAATATCACTTTGCCAATTCCACAAGAACAGCGTTAGTGATAGGCTTCTGGAAGGGAAAGCTGTAACTCTGTGACATGAATTAACAGAACCCAAAGCAATTTCTCAGAAGGCTTCTTTCCATTTTTAACGGAAGATATTTCCTTTTTCACCATAGCCCTGTATGGGCTTCCAAATATCACTTTGCCAATTCCACAAGAACAGCCTTAGCGAAAGGCTTCTTGAAGGGAAAGATGTAACTCTGTGAGATGTATTAACAGAACACAAAGCAGTTTCTCAGAAAGCTTCTTTCCAGTTTTTAATGGAAGATATTTCCTTTTCACCATAGCCCTCTATGGGCTTCCAAATATCACTTTGCCAATTCCACAAGAACAGCCTTAGAAAAAGGCTTCTAAGAGAGAAAGATGTAACTCTGTGAGATGTATTAACAGAACACAAAGCAGTTTCTCAGAAAGCTTCTTTCCAGTTTTTAACGGAAGATATTTCCTTTTTCACCATAGCCCTCTACGGGCTTCCAAATATCACTTTGCCAAATCCACAAAAACCGCCTTTGCGAAAGACTTCTAGAAGGGAAAGCTGTAACTGTGTGAGATGAATTAACAGAACACAAAGCAGTTTCTCAGAAGGCTTCTTCCCAGTTTTTAACGGAACATATTTCCTTTTTCACCGTAGCCCTCTATGGGCTTCAAATATCACTTTGCCAATTCCACAAGAACAGCCTTAGCGAAAGGCTTCTAGAAGGAAAGATGTAACTGTGTGAGATGTATTAACAGAACACAAAGCAGTTTCTCAGAAAGCTTCTTTCCAGTTTTTAACGGAAGATATTTCCTTTTCACCATAGCCCTCTATGGGCTTCCAAATATCACTTTGCCAATTCCACAAGAACAGCCTTAGCGAAAGGCTTCTTGAAGGAAATGTAACTCTGTGAGATGTATTAACAGAACACTAAGCAGTTTCTCAGAAAGCTTCTTTCCAGTTTTTAAAGGAAGATATTTCCTTTTCACCATAGCCCTCTATGGGCTTCCAAATATCACTTTCTAAATTCCACAAGAACAGCCTTAGCGAAAGGCTTCTGAAGGAAAGATGTAACTCTGTGAGATGTATTTACAGAACACAAAGCAGTTTCTCAGAAAGCTTCTTTCCAGTTTTAATGGAAGATATTTCCTTTTCACCATAGCCCTCTATGGGCTTCCAAATATCACTTTGCCATTTCCACAAGAACAGCCTTAGCGAAAGGCTTCTTGAAGGGAAAGCTGTAACTCTGTGAGATGAATTAACAGAACACAAAGCAGTTTCTCAGAAGGCTTCTTTCCAGTTTTTAACGGAAGATATTTCCTTTTCACCATAGCCCTCTATGGGCTTCCAAATATCACTTTGCCAATTCCACAAGAACAGCCTTAGCGAAAGGCTTCTTGAAGGGAAAGCTGTAACTCTGTGAGATGCATTAACAGAACACTAAGCAGTTTCTCAGAAAGCTTCTTTCCAGTTTTTAAAAAAAGATATTTCCTTTTCACCATAGCCTCTATGGGCTTCCAAATATCACTTTCAATTCCACAAGAACAGCCTTAGCGAAAGGCTTCTTGAAGGGAAAGCTGTAACTCTGTGAGATGTATTAACAGAACACAAAGCAGTTTCTCAGAAAGCTTCTTTCCAGTTTTTAACGGAAGATATTTCCTTTTTCACCATAGCCCTCTATGGGCTTCCAAATATCACTTTCTAAATTCCACAAGAACAGCCTTAGCGAAAGGCTTCTAGAAGGGAAAGATGTAACTCTGTGAGATGTATTAACAGAACCCAAAGCAGTTTCTCAGAAAGCTTCTTTCCAGTTTTTAACGGAAGATATTTCCTTTTTCACCATAGCCCTCTATGGGCTTCCAAATATCACTTTCTAAATTCCACAAGAACAGCCTTAGTGAAAGGCTTCTTGAAGGGAAAGATGTAACTCTGTGAGATGTATTAACAGAACACAAAGCAGTTTCTCAGAAAGCTTCTTTCCAGTTTTTAACGGAAGATATTTCCTTTTTCACCATAGCCCTCTATGGGCTTCCAAATATCACTTTGCCAATTCCACAAGAACAGCCTTAGCGAAAGGCTTCTTGAAGGGAAAAATGTAACTCTGTGAGATGTATTAACAGAACCCAAAGCAGTTTCTCAGAAAGCTTCTTTCCAGTTTTTAACGGAAGATATTTCCTTTTTCACCATAGCCCTCTATGGGCTTCCAAATATCACTTTCTAAATTCCACAAGAACAGCCTTTGCGAAAGGCTTCTAGAAGGGAAAGATGTAACTCTGTGAGATGAATTAACAGAACACAAAGCAGTTTCTCAGAAGGCTTCTTTCCAGTTTTTAACGGAAGATATTTCCTTTTTCACCATAGCCCTCTATGGGCTTCCAAATATCACTTTGCCAATTCCACAAGAACAGCGTTAGTGATAGGCTTCTGGAAGGGAAAGCTGTAACTCTGTGAGATGAATTAACAGAACCCAAAGCAATTTCTCAGAAGGCTTCTTTCCAGTTTTAACGGAAGATATTTCCTTTTTCACCATAGCCCTGTATGGGCTTCCAAATATCACTTTGCCAATTCCACAAGAACAGCCTTAGCGAAAGGCTTCTTGAAGGGAAAGCTGTAACTCTGTGAGATGCATTAACAGAACACTAAACAGTTTCTCAGAAAGCTTCTTTCCAGTTTTTAAAAAAAGATATTTCCTTTTTCACCATAGAACTCTAAGGGCTTCAAAATATCACTTTCTAAACTACCCAAGAACAGCATTACCGAAAGGCTTCTTGAAGGGAAAGCTGTAACTCTTTGAGATGAATTAACAGAACACAAAGCAGTTTCTCAGAAACTTTCTTCCCAGTTTTTAACGGAACATATTTCCTTTTTCACCGTAGCCCTCTATCGCCTCCAAATATCACTTTGCCAATTCCACAAGAACAGCCTTAGCAAAAGGTTTCTAAGAGAGAAAGATGTAACTCTGTGAGATGTATTAACAGAACACAAAGCAGTTTCTCAGAAAGCTTCTTTCCAGTTTTTAACGGAAGATATTTCCTTTTTCACCATAGCCCTCTATGGGCTTCCAAATATCACTTTGCCAATTCCACAAGAACAGCCTTAGCGAAAGGCTTCTTGAAGGGAAAGATATAACTCTGTGAGATGTATTAACAGAACACAAAGCAGTTTCTCAGAAAGCTTCTTTCCAGTTTTTAAAGGAAGATACTTGCTTTTTCACCATAGCCCTCTATGGGCTTCCAAATATCACTTTGCCAATTCCACAAGAACAGCCTTAGCGAGGGGCTTCTTGAAGAGAAAGATGTAACTCTGTGAGATGTATTAACAGAACACAAAGCAGTTTCTCAGAAAGCTTCTTTCCAGTTTTAAGGAAGATATTTCCTTTTCACCGTAGCCCTCTATGGGCTTCCAAATATCACTTTGCCAATTCCACAAGAACAGCCTTAGCGAAAGGCTTCTTGAAGGGAAAGCTGTAACTCTGTGAGATGTATTAACAGAACACTAAGCAGTTTCTCAGAAAGCTTCTTTCCAGTTTTTAAAGGAAGATATTTCCTTTTCACCATAGCCTCTATGGGCTTCAAATATCACTTTCTCAATTCCACAAGAACAGCCTTAGCGAGAGGCTTCTTGAAGGAAAGATGTAACTCTGTGAGATGTATTAACAGAACACAAAGCAGTTTCTCAGAAAGCCTCTTTCCAGTTTTTAATGGAAGATATTTCCTTTTTCACCATAGCCCTCTAAGGGCTTCCAAATATCACTTTGCCAATTCCACAAGAGCAGCCTTAGCGAGAGGCTTCTTGAAGGGAAGGCTGTAACACTGTGAGATGTATTAACAGAACACTAAGCAGTTTCTCAGAAAGGTTCTTTCCAGTTTTTAAAGGAAGATATTTCCTTTTTCAGAATAGCCCTCTATGGGCTTCAAATATAACTTTCTAAATTCCACAAGAACAGACTTAGGGAAAGGCTTCTTGAAGGGAAAGCTGTAACTCTGTGAGATGAATGAACAGAACACAAAGCAGTTTATCAGAAGGCTTCTTTCCAGTTTTTAATGGAAGATATATCCTTTTTCACCATAGCCCTCTATGGGCTTCCAAATATCACTTTGCCAATTCCACAAGAACAGCATTAGTGAAAGGCTTCTTGAAGGGAAAGCTGTAACTCTCTGAGATGTATTAACAGAACACAAAGCAGTTTCTCAGAAAGCTTCTTTCCAGTTTTTAACGGAAGATATTTCTTTTTCACCATAGCCCTCTATTTTCTTCCAAATATCACTTTACCAATTCCAAAAGAACAGCCTTAGCGAAAGGCTTCTTGAACGGAAAGATGTATCTCTGTGAGATGTATTAACAGAACACAAAGCAGTTTCTCAGAAAGCTTCTTTCCAGTTTTTAAAGGAAGATATTTCCTTTTTCACCATAGCCTTCTTTGGGCTTCCAAATATCACTTTGCCAATTCCACAAGAACAGCATTAGTGAAAGGCTTCTTGAAGGGAAAGCTGTAACTCTGTGAGATATATAAACAGAACACAAAGCAGTTTCCCAGAAGACTTCTTTCCAGTTTTTAACGGAAGATATTTCCTTTTTCACCATAGCCGTCTATGGGCTTCCAAATATCACTTTGCCAATTCCACAAGAACAGCCTTAGCGAAAGGCTTCTTGAAGGGAAAGCTGTAACTCTGTGAGATGTATTAACAGAACACTAAGCAGATTCACAGAAAGCTTCTTTCCAGTTTTTAACCGAAGATATTTCCTTTTTCACGATAGCCCTCTATGGGCTTCCAAATATCACTTTATAAGTTCCACAAGAACAGCCGTAGCGAAAGGCTTCTTGAAGGGAAATCTGTAACTCTGTGAGATGAATTAACAGAACACAAATCAGTTTCTCAGAAGGCTTCTTTCCAGTTTTTACGGAAGATATTTCCTTTTTCACCATAGCCCTCTATGGGCTTACAAATATCACTTTGCCAATTCCACAAGAACAGCCTTAGCGAAAGGCTTCTTCAAGGGAAAGATGTAACTCTGTGAGATGTATTAACAGAACACAGAGCAGTTTCTCAGAAAGCTTCTTTCCAGTTTTTAAAAGAAGATATTTCCTTCTTCAACATAGCCCTCTATGGGCTTCCAATTATCACTTTGCCAATTCCACAAGAACAGCCTTAGCGAAAGGCTTCTTGAAGGGAAAGTTGTAACTCTGTGAGATGAGTTAACAGAACACAAAGCAGTTTCTCAGAAGGTTTCTTTCCAATTTTTAAGGGAAGATATTTGATTTTTCACCATAGCCCTCTATGCGCTGCAAAATATCACTTTGCCAATTCCACAAGAATAGCCTTAGCGAAAGTCTTCTTGAATGGAAAGATGTAACTCTGTGACAGG
>JAKFHT010002489.1:0-15988 GCA_023783455.1 Erythrocebus patas | reverse complement strand
GGATCAAATGGACATGGATGGAACCATTATCCTCAACAAACTAATGCAGGAACGAAAACCAAATGCCACATGTTCTCACTTATAAATGGAAACTTAATGATGAAAACATGGACATATAGAGAGAACAACACATCCAGGGCCTATAGGAGAGGTAGAGGGAGGGAAGAGGAGAGCATCAGGAAAAATAATTGATGATGGGTGCTAGCTTACCACCTGGGTGATGAAATAATTTATACAACGAATCCCCATAATACAAGTGTACCTTTATAATAAACCTGCATATACCCCTGAACTGAAAAGTTAACAAACAAATAAATAAAATGTCTTCCCTAACAAGTGCAGGAAAATAATAATAACTCTATTAAAGATTTTAAAAACTGGTAGAAAGTTATACTATGTTCCAGGATGAAACCATTAAATGGTTAAAACATATCAATTGTCCTCACTACTCTATTTATATCATGTCATTCAAAAAAAATTGAGTAAATTTGCAATTGAATAGGCGCTTCCCCACAATTACATGTAAGAACATAGAATCAGTCAACAGGACAGTTTAGAAAAGAAAATGAATAACTTGCTTTAGCAGATATTATGAAGCCAAACAGTTAAAGATAGTTGATGGAATGGACAGACAGACAGATAGATAGAGATGGATCAATAAATAGGTAGTAATTGGTGCAAGAATAGACTATTAAGCCAGTGAGAAAATATAGTAGCTTTGTAATAAAAGAGGCATCATAAATCAGTAGGAATAAGATGCATTATGAGTAAATTCTCTATATAAAGGGAAAAACACAGTATGTACAAAACTATAGAGCTAAAGAAAAAATATAAAAGAATATATTTGAGACCTTGGGGGTAGATTGAAATCAGTTTTTAAGTAGTCAAAATAGATACTATAAAGGAAAAATTAATTTTAATTCAATCAAATTTCATGAAGATTCATGTTCAGTGAAGCATGTCATAAACAAAAATATGAATGACAGACTGATGGAAGACATTCACAATATTTAAAACAGTCAAGGGAATAAGTACAAAAATATAAAGTAATTCTCATAAATACGTCAAGAAAAAATGAAATCTATAAGTAAAATGAGCAAGGCTATGAATAGGCAATTTACAAAATGAAAACCTTAAATGGTTTATAAGAATATGATGTTTAGCCGTATTAGTAATCAGAGAAATCCAAATTTAAAGGAGATGCCACTTTACATACACTAGAATGGCAAAATTTAAAAGGTCAGATAGCATCAACTGCTGAAAGCCTAGTGAACTACTGGTGGAAGAACACTGAGGGTGAGAACATCCCAGCACCCAACAATTGTCCTTCAAGAGTGAGCCACATATACAAAGATGATAATTAAAGCATTTTTTCTCATATCAAGATGCTGGAGGCCTACAAGATTTGATCACTAAATGAATGGGTAAGTAAAATGTAATAAATACTTATAATGGAAACATAAAATAACAAATAATAGTTAATAATAAATAAAATGTCTTCCTAACAAGTGCAGGAAAAATAATAACTCTATTAAAGATTTTTAAAACTGAGTAGAAAGTTATACTATGTTCCAGGATGAAACCATTAAATGGTTAAAACATATCAATTGTCCTCCACTACTCTATTTATATCATGTCATTCCAAAAAAATTGAGTAAAATTTGCAATTGAATAGACGCTTCCACAATTACATGTAAGAACATAGAATCAGTCAAGAGGACAGTTTAGAAAAAGAAAATGAATAACTTGCTTTAGCAGATATTATGAAGCCAAACAGTTAAAGATAGTTGATGGAAATGGACAGACAGACAGATAGATGAGATGGGATCAATAAATAGGTAGTAATTGGTGCAAGAATAATTGACTATTAAGCCAGTGAGAAAAAAATATAGTAGCTTTGTAATAAAGAGGCATCATAATCGGTAGAATAAGATGCATTATGGAGTAAATTCTCTATATAAAGGGAAACACAGTATGTACAAAACTATAGAGCTAAAGAAAATATAAAAGAATATATTTGAGACCTTGGGGGTAGATTAGGAAATCAGTTTTTTTTAAGTAGTCAAAATAGATACTATAAAGGGAAAAATTAATTTTAATTCAATCAAATTTCATGAAAGATTCATGTTCAGTGAAGCATGTCATAAACAAAATATGAATGACAGACTGATGGAAGACATTCTACAATATTTAAGACAGTCAAAGGGAATAAGTACAAAAATATAAAAGTAATTCTCATAAATCGTCAAAAGAAAAAATGGAAATCTATAAGTAAAACAAGCAAGGCTATGAATAGGCAATTTACAAAATGAAAACCTTAAATGGTTTATAAGAATATGATGTTTAGCCGTATTGAGTAATCAGAAACTAAATTTTAAAGGAGATGCCACTTTACATACACTAGAATGGTAAAATTTAAGGTCAGATAGCATCAACTGCTGAAAGCCTAAAGTGAACTACTGGTGGAAGAACACTGAGGGTGAGAACATCCCAGCACCCAACAATTGTCCTTCAAGAGTGAGCCACATACAAAGATGATAATTAAAGCATTTTTTCTCATATCAAGATGCTGGAGGCCTACAAGATTTTGATCACTAAATGAATGGGTAAGTAAAATGTAATAAATACTTATAATGAAACATAAAATAACAAATAATAGTTAATAATAAATAAAATATTTTTAATGTTAGAGAAAATATTTGTATTTTTAGCATAATGTCATCTACATAGTGAAGGAATAAAGCATGTTTGTTAAGACATGTACCTAAATGAACATATGAACAAATATAACATGGTATATGTTAAATTCAATAGATGCTTATATATGGGTAGAATCTGAAGATAAAAGCACCATAGAAGATAAAAGGTGCAATGATAAGTTCTTGATTTTGTGTTGCTATGAAGAAATACCTGAGACTGGGTAATTTATAAACAAAATGGTCTTTGCTCCTGATTCTGCTGGCTAAGACTGGGCATCTATGAAAGCTTCAGGCTTTATCAAGAAAATGAACATCTGTGCAGAAATCACAGCAAGAGGGAAAGAGAAATCCAGCTTTTAACAACCAATCTGAGAACTAATAGAAGAATTCACTACAGGGAAGATGGCACCAGCTTTCATGAGATTCATGGAATCATGAAATTTCATCTGACATTGGCTTAAATCAACATGAGATTTGGAGTCAAACACCAAAATATAACTGAGATTACTATGAATTGAATGAACAACTCAACTCTTGTTATGAAGTTCACACTAGGAAAACAAATCTTTATTTCATTCACAAGTGACATCAAAAAATGACCATGTGTCACATAACTAAATGTGTTTACAGATTCATTTCAAACTGATTATTCTGATAGATGACACATTCTTAAAAATGAAATGATAAACTTCACAAGTGGAAGGACAGAATGCTATTTGACCTTTTAAACACATACAGAAACAATAAACACTGAATTGTTTAGGAAGAATGCCATCTGAATTGTCAACTTATCAAAGTGATTTTATTATCTCCACACTTCTCAAACTCCCAAATCTCCAAATAAGGTAACTCTTAGATCTAAATTGAGTCAATTAGCTTAAATAGAAATAAAATGAGGCATTTGCCTTTTCTTGAAAACATAAACTACTCATACATTGTTGAGAATTCTTCACAGATGACTTACCAAGAAATAATACCATAAGACCATTTATACAATTTTGTCATTAATTACAAAAATCATTGATTTTAATCTACAAAGTAATAAATCAACACACAATATTGCTTGTATTTTTAAACCCTAAGAGATTAGACATTTTAAATCTTTGTCTCATTTCTTAACTAGGAATTTTATTAGAAAATAAATTTATCTACTTTGAAGATGAAAGTATAAATTTTGTCATGAAACATAAAACAAATTAATTCAATTTACACTATTTTTATGCACAATTTTTTCAAAAAAAAAATGTGATATAAAACTAAACATTGACAATTTAACATCCTTGACTCAGAAATAGACCAAACATGTTCTTAACTCAAAGTGTGCAAAGATGTATTTTCAAACATTTTCTCAAGTGACTGCTACAATATATTTATTATTGCTTATGTAAAATACTTTTATTATGTTAAATTTCAAATATAAGTCACAATTCTGTAAATACTTTTTATTGGTTTCATTTTACAATTTAACAGTAGTCAAACACAAAAGTCTTAATAATCTTCTAACAAACCATCTTGAATTTTAAAATTCACACTAAAGTAATTATTTTTTAATAGAAAATTGCATCATAAATCAAGAAATTGAAACATGGTAAAATCTACATACTTCACATTTTTTATCAGCTATACTAAAAATCTAAAAATTATACATTATATATATACAAAGATTTTATTAAAAGGAATATATTTTTTTTTTTTTTTTTTTTAATTATTATTATTAAACTTCAAGTTGTAGGGTACATGTGCACAATGTGCAGGTTTGTTACATATGTATACTTGTGCCATGTTGGTGTGCTGCACCCATCAACCGTCATTTACATCAGGTATAACTCCCAATGCAATCCCTCCCCTCCCCTCCCCATGATAGGCCCGTGTGTGATGTTCCCCTTCCGAGTCCAAGTGATCTCATTGTTCAGTTCCACCTATGAGTGAGAACATGCGGTGTTTGGTTTTCTGTTCTTGTGATAGTTTGCTAAGAATGATGGTTTCCAGCTGCATCCATGTCCCTACAAAGGACACAAACTCATCCTTTTTATGGCTGCATAGTATTCCATGGTGTATATGTGCCACATTTTCTTAATCAATCTGTCACTGATGGACATTTGGGTTGATTCAAGTCTTTGCTATTGTGAATAGTGCTGCAATAAACATACGTGTGCATGTGTCTTTATAGCAGCATAATTTATAATCCTTTGGGTATATACCTAGTAATGGGATGGCTGGGTCATATGGTACATCTAGTTCTAGATCCTTGAGGAATCGCCATACTGTTTTCCATAATGGTTGAACTAGTTTACAATCCCACCAACAGTGTAAAAGTGTTCCTATTTCTCCACATCCTCTCCAGCACCTGTTGTTTCCTGACTTTTGAATGATCGCCATTCTAACTGGTGTGAGATGGTATCTCATTGTGGTTTTGATTTGCATTTCTCTGATGGCCAGTGATGATGAGCATTTTTCATGTGTCTGTTGGCTGTATGAATGTCTTCTTTTGAGAAATGTCTGTTCATATCCTTTGCCCACTTTTGATGGGGTTGTTTGTTTTCTTGTAAATTTGTTTGAGTTCTTTGTAGGTTCTGGATATTAGCCCTTTGTCAGATGAGTAGATTGCAAAATTTTCTCCCATTCTGTAGGTTGCCTGTTCACTCTGATGGTAGTTTGTATTTCTGTGGGGTCGGTGGTGATATCCCTTTATCATTTTTAATTGCGTGATTTGATTCTTCTCTTTTCTTCTTTATTAGTCTTGCTAGTGGTCTGTCAATTTTGTTGATCTTTTCAAAACCAACTCCTGGATTCATTGATTTTTGGAGGGTTTTTGTGTCTCTATCTCCTTCAGTTCTGCTCTGATCTTAGTTATTTCTTGCCTTCTGCTAGCTTTCGAATGTGTTTGCTCTTGCTTCTAGTTCTTTTAATTGATGTTAGAGTGTCAATTTTAGATCTTTCCTGCTTTCTCTTGTGGGCATTTAGTGCTATAAATTTCTCTACACACTGCTTTAAATGTGTCCCAGAGATTCTGGTATGTTGTATCTTTGTTCTCATTGGTTTCAAAGAACATCTTTATTTCTGCCTTCATTTCGTTATGTACCCAGTAGTCATTCAGGAGCAGGTTGTTCAGTTTCCATGTAGTTGAGCGGTTTTGATTGAGTTTCTTAGTCCTGAGTTCTAATTTGATTGCACTGTGGTCTGAGAGACAGTTTGTTATAATTTCTGTTCTTGTACATTTGCTGAGGAGTGCTTTACTTCCAATTACGTGGTCAATTTTGGAGTAAGTATGATGTGGTGCTGAGAAGAATGTATATTCTGTTGATTTGGGGTGGAGAGTTCTATAGATGTCTATTAGGTCTGCTTGCTGCAGAGATGAGTTCAATTCCTGGATATCCTTGTTAACTTTCTGTCTCGTTGATCTGTCTAATGTTGACAGTGGAGTGTTGAAGTCTCCCATTATTATTGTATGGGAGTCTAAGTCTCTTTGTAAGTCTCTAAGGACTTGCTTTATGAATCTGGGTGCTCCTGTATTGGGTGCATATATATTTAGGATAGTTAGCTCTTCCTGTTGAATTGATCCCTTTACCATTATGTAATGGCCTTCTTTGTCTCTTTTGATCTTTGATGGTTTAAAGTCTGTTTTATCAGAGACTAGTATTGCAACCCCGCTTTTTTTGTTCTCCATTTGCTTGGTAAATCTTCCTCCATCCCTTTATTTTGAGCCTATGTATGTCTCTGCGTGAGATGGGTCTCCTGAATACAGCAGACTGATGGGTCTTGACTCTTTATCCAGTTTGCCAGTCTGTGTCTTTTAATTGGAGCATTTAGTCCATTTACATTTAAGGTTAAGATTGTGTGAACTTGATCCTGCCATTATGATATTAACTGGTTATTTTGCTCGTTAGTTGATGCAGTTTATTATTACCTTATGTCTTAAAATACTTTTACTTATATTAAAATTTCCAAATATACAGTCACAATTCTGTAAATACTTTTTATTAGGTTTTCATTTTACAATTTAACAGTAGTCAAAACACAAAAGTCTTAATAATGCTTCTAGAACAAACCATACTTAAAGAATAAGAGTACACACTAAAGAATAGTGTACTTTTAATAGAGGCCGAGGTGGGCGGATCACGAGGTCAGGAGATCAAGACCATCCCTGACAACATGGTAAAAACCCCATCTCACCAAAAATACAAAAAATTAGCCAGGCGTGGTGGCAGGGTGCCTGTAGTCCCAGCCACTCGGGAGGCTGAGGCAGGAGAATGGCGTGAAGCCGGGAGGCGGAGCTTACAGTGAGCCCAGATTGCGCCACTGCACTCCAGCCTGGCGACAGAGCCAGACTCTGTCTCAAAAAAAAAAAAGAAAGAATAGGAATTGAGAAGGAGAAAGAAACTAAAGACTAACTCTTTTTTTTTTTTTTTTTTTAATTTATTATTAAACTTCGTTGTAGGTACATGTGCAGCAATGTGCAGGTTTGTTACATATATGTATACTTGTGCCATGTTGGTGTGCTGCACCCATCAACCGTCATTTACATAAGGTATAACTCCCAATGCAATCCCTCCCCTCCCCCTCCCATGATAGGCCCGGTGTGTGATGTTCCCTTCCGAGTCAAGTGATCTCATTGTTCAGTTCCACCTATGAGTGAGAACATGCGGTGTTTGGTTTTCTGTTCTTGTGATAGTTTGCTAAGAATGATGGTTTCCAGCTGCATCCATGTCCCTACAAAGGACACAAACTCATCCTTTTTATGGCTGCATAGTATTCCATGGTGTATATGTGCCACATTTTCTTAATCAATCTGTCACTGATGGACATTTGGGTTGATTCAAGTCTTTGCTATTGTGAATAGTGCTGCAATAAACATACGTGTGCATGTGTCTTTATAGCAGCATAATTTATAATCCTTTGGGTATATACCTAGTAATGGGATGGCTGGGTCATATGGTACATCTAGTTCTAGATCCTTGAGGAATCGCCATACTGTTTTCCATAATGGTTGAACTAGTTTACAATCCCACCAACAGTGTAAAAGTGTTCCTATTTCTCCACATCCTCTCCAGCACCTGTTGTTTCCTGACTTTTGAATGATCGCCATTCTAACTGGTGTGAGATGGTATCTCATTGTGGTTTTGATTTGCATTTCTCTGATGGCCAGTGATGATGAGCATTTTTCATGTGTCTGTTGGCTGTATGAATGTCTTCTTTTGAGAAATGTCTGTTCATATCCTTTGCCCACTTTTGATGGGGTTGTTTGTTTTCTTGTAAATTTGTTTGAGTTCTTTGTAGGTTCTGGATATTAGCCCTTTGTCAGATGAGTAGATTGCAAAAATTTTCTCCCATTCTGTAGGTTGCCTGTTCACTCTGATGGTAGTTTCTTTTGCTGTGCAGAAGCTCTTTAGTTTAATGAGATCCCATTTGTCAATTTTGGCTTTTGCTGCCGTTGCTTTTGGTGTTTTAGACATGAAGTCTTTGCCCATGCCTATGTCCTGAATGGTACTACCTAGGTTTTCCTCTAGGATTTTTATGGTATTAGGTCTAACATTTAAGTCTCTAATCCATCTTGAATTAATTTTCGTATAAGGAGTAAGGAAAGGATCCAGTTTCAGCTTTCTACTTATGGCTAGCCAATTTTCCCAGCACCATTTATTAAATAGGAATCCTTTCCCCATTTCTTGTTTCTCTCAGGTTTGTCAAAGATCAGATGGCTGTAGATGTGTGGTATTATTTCTGAGGACTCTGTTCTGTTCCATTGGTCTATATCTCTGTTTTGGTACCAGTACCATGCTGTTTTAGTTACTGTAGCCTTGTAGTATAGTTTGAAGTCAGGTAGCGTGATGCCTCCAGCTTTGTTCTTTTGACTTAGGATTGTCTTGGAGATCCTCTTTTTGGTTCCATATGAACTTTAAAGCAGTTTTTCCAATTCTGTGAAGAAGCTCATTGGTAGCTTGATGGGGATGGCATTGAATCTATAAATTACCTTGGGCAGTATGGCCATTTTCACGATATTGATTCTTCCTATCCATGAGCATGGTATGTTCTTCCATTTGTTTGTGTCCTCTTTTTTATTTCACTGAGCAGTGGTTTGTAGTTCTCCTTGAAGAGGTCCTTTACATCCCTTGTAAGTTGGATTCCTAGGTATTTTATTCTCTTTGAAGCAATTGTGAATGGAAGTTCATTCCTGATTTGGCTCTCTGTTTGACTGTCACTGGTGTATAAGAATGCTTGTGATTTTTGCACATTAATTTTGTATCCTGAGACTTTGCTGAAGTTGCTTATCAGCTTAAGGAGATTTTGGGCTGAGACAATGGGGTTTTCTAAATATACAATCATGTCATCTGCAAACAGGGACAATTTGACTTCTTCTTTTCCTAACTGAATCCCTTGATTTCTTTCTCTTGCCTGATTGCCCTAGCCAGAACTTCCAACACTATGTTGAATAGGAGTGGTGAGAGGGCATCCCTGTCTTTGCCAGTTTTCAAAGGAATTTTTCCAGTTTTGCCCATTCAGTATGATATTGGCTTTGTCATAAATAGCTCTTATGATTTTGAGTCGTTCCATCAATACCGAATTTATTGGCGTTTTTAGCATGAAGGGCTGTTGAATTTTGTCAAAAGCCTTTTCTGCATCTATTGAGATAATGATGTGGTTCTTGTCTTTGGTTCTGTTTATATGCTGGATTATGTTTATTGATTTGCGAATGTTGAACCAGCCTTGCATCCCAGGGATGAAGCCCACTTGATCATGGTGGATAAGCTTTTGATGTGCTGCTGAATCCGGTTTGCCAGTATTTTATTGAGGATTTTTGCATCGATGTTCATCAGGGATATTGGTCTAAAATTCTCTTTTTTGTTTGTCTCTGCCAGGCTTTGGTATCAGGATGATGTTGGCCTCATAAAATGAGTTAGGGAGGATTCCCTCTTTTCTATTGATTGGAATAGTTTCAGAAGGAATGGTACCAGCTCCTCCTTGTACCTCTGGTAGAATTCAGCTGTGAATCCATCTGGTCCTGGACTTTTTTTGGTTGGTAGGCTATTAATTATTGCCTCAATTTCAGAGCCTACTATTGGTCTATTCAGGGATTCAACTTCTTCCTGGTTTAGTCTTGGAAGAGTGTAAGTGTCAGGAAATTATCCATTTCTTCTAGATTTTCCAGTTTATTTGCGTAGAGGTGTTTATAGTATTCTCTGATGGTAGTTTGTATTTCTGTGGGGTCGGTGGTGATATCCCTTTATCATTTTTAATTGCGTCGATTTGATTCTTCTCTCTTTTCTTCTTTATTAGTCTTGCTAGTGGTCTGTCAATTTTGTTGATCTTTTCAAAAACCAACTCCTGGATTCATTGATTTTTGGAGGGTTTTTGTGTCTCTATCTCCTTCAGTTCTGCTCTGATCTTAGTTATTTCTTGCCTTCTGCTAGCTTTCGAATGTGTTTGCTCTTGCTTCTCTAGTTCTTTTAATTGCGATGTTAGAGTGTCAATTTTAGATCTTTCCTGCTTTCTCTTGTGGGCATTTAGTGCTATAAATTTCCCTCTACACACTGCTTTAAATGTGTCCCAGAGATTCTGGTATGTTGTATCTTTGTTCTCATTGGTTTCAAAGAACATCTTTATTTCTGCCTTCATTTCGTTATGTACCCAGTAGTCATTCAGGAGCAGGTTGTTCAGTTTCCATGTAGTTGAGCGGTTTTGATTGAGTTTCTTAGTCCTGAGTTCTAATTTGATTGCACTGTGGTCTGAGAGACAGTTTGTTATAATTTCTGTTCTTGTACATTTGCTGAGGTGCTTTACTTCCAATTCGTGGTCAATTTTGGAGTAAGTCGATGTGGTGCTGAGAAGAATGTATATTCTGTTGATTTGGGGTGGAGAGTTCTATAGATGTCTATTAGGTCTGCTTGCTGCAGAGATGAGTTCAATTCCTGGATATCCTTGTTAACTTTCTGTCTCGTTGATCTGTCTAATGTTGACAGTGGAGTGTTGAAGTCTCCCATTATTATTGTATGGGAGTCTAAGTCTCTTTGTAAGTCTCTAAGGACTTGCTTTATGAATCTGGGTGCTCCTGTATTGGGTGCATATATATTTAGGATAGTTAGCTCTTCCTGTTGAATTGATCCCTTTACCATTATGTAATGGCCTTCTTTGTCTCTTTTGATCTTTGATGGTTTAAAGTCTGTTTTATCAGAGACTAGTATTGCAACCCCGCTTTTTTGTTCTCCATTTGCTTGGTAAATCTTCCTCCATCCCTTTATTTTGAGCCTATGTATGTCTCTCTGCGTGAGATGGGTCTCCTGAATACAGCAGACTGATGGGTCTTGACTCTTTATCCAGTTTGCCAGTCTGTGTCTTTTAATTGGAGCATTTAGTCCATTTACATTTAAGGTTAAGATTGTTATGTGTGAACTTGATCCTGCCATTATGATATTAACTGGTTATTTTGCTCGTTAGTTGATGCAGTTTCTTCCTAGCCTTGATGGTCTTTACATTTTGGCATGTTTTGCAATGGCTGGTACGGTTGTTCCTTTCCATGTTTAGTGCTTCCTTCAGGGTCTCTTGTAAGGCAGGCCTAGTGGTGACAAAATCTCTAAGCATTTGCTTATCTGTAAAGGATTTTATTTCTCCTTCACTTATGAAACTTAGTTTGGCTGGATATAAAATCCTGGGTTTAAATTCTTTTCTTTAAGAATGTTGAATATTGGCCCCACTCTCTTCTGGCTTGAAGAGTTTCTGCGAGAGATCTGCTGTTAGTCTGATGGGCTTCCTTTGTGGGTAACCCGACCTTTCTCTCTGGCTGCCCTTAAGATTTTTCCTTCATTTCAACTTTGGTGAATCTGGCAATTATGTGTCTTGGGTTGCTCTTCTCGAGGAGTATCTTTGTGGCGTTCTCTGTATTTCCTGGATTTGGAATGTTGGCCTGCCCTACTAGGTTGGGGAAGTTCTCCTGGATGATATCCTGAAGAGTGTTTTCCAACTTGGTTCCATTTTCCCCTCACTTTCAGGCACCCCAATCAGGCGTAGATTTGGTCTTTTACATAATCCCATACTTCTTGCAGGCTTTGTTCATTTCTTTTCTTCTTTTTTCTTTTGGTTTCTCTTCTCGCTTCATTTCATTCATTTGATCCTCCATCGCTGACATTCTTTCTTCCAGTTGATCAGTCGGTTACTGAAGCTTGTGCATTTGTCACGTATTTCGTGCCATGGTTTCATCTCTTTCATTTCGTTTGTGAGCTTCTCTGCATTAATTACTCTAGCCATCAATTCTTCCACTTTTTTCAAGATTTTTTAGTTTCTTTGCACTGGGTCGTAATTCCTCCTTTAGCTCTGAGAAATTTGATGGACTGAAGCCTTCTTCTCTCATCTCGTCAGTCATTCTCCGTCCAGCTTTGATCCGTTGCTGGCGATGAGCTGCGCTCCTTTGCCGGGAGATGCGCTCTTATTTTTGAATTCCCAGCTTTTCTGCCCTGCTTTTCCCCATCTTTGTGGTTTTATCTGCCTCTGGTCTTTGATGATGGTGATGTACTGATGGGGTTTTGGTGTAGGTGTCCTTCCTGTTTGATAGCTTTCCTTCTAACAGTCAGGATCCTCAGCTGTAAGTTGTAGCTGTAGGAGATTGCTTGAGGTCCCTCCAGACCCTGTTTGCCTGGGTATCAGCAGCAGAGGCTGCAGAAGATGAAATATTTCTGAACAGCAGTGTGCCTGTCTGATTCTTGCTTTGGAAGCTTCCTCTCAGGGGTGTACTCCACCCTGTGAGGTGTGGGGTGTCAGACTGCCCCTAGTGGGGATGTCTCCCAGTTAGGCTACTCAGGGTCAGGGACCCACTTGAGCAGGGAGTCTGTCCTTCTCAGATCTCAACCTCCGTGTTGGAGATCCACTGCTCTCTTCAAAGCTGTCAGACAGAGTCGTTTGCGTCTGCAGAGCTGCTGCTTTTATGTGTTACTGTGCCCTGTCCCCAGAGGTGGAGTCTACAGAGCAGGCAGGTTTCCTTGAGCTGCTGTGAGCTCCACCCAGTTCGAGCTTCCCAGCAGCTTTGTTTACCTACTTAAGCCTCAGCAATGGCGGGCGCCTCCCCAGCCTCGCTGCTGCCTTGCCGGTAGATCACAGACTGCTGTGCTAGCAATGAGGGAGGCCCGTGGGTGTGGGACCCTCCCGCCAGGTGTGGGATATGATCTCCTGGTGTGCCTGTTTGCTTAAAGCGCAGTTTTGGGGTGGGAGTTACCCGATTTTCCAGGTGTTGTGTGTCTCAGTTCCCTGGCTAGGAAAAGGGATTCCCTTCCCCTTGCGCTTCCAGGTGAGGCAATGCCCGCCTGCTTCAGCTCTCGCTGGTCGGGCTGCAGCAGCTGACCAGCACCGATCGCCTGGCACTCCCCAGTGAGATGAACCCAGTACCTCAGTTGAAAATGCAGAAATCACCGGTCTTCTGTGTCGTCAGGCTGGGAGTTGGAGACTGAGCTGTTCCTATTCGCCATCTTGCTCCGCCTCTAACTTCTATTGATTAAATTTATTTTTCACATTTGTATGTATAACTTTGATAAATAAATGGAAAAAATGCAGATTATGATTATGTCTGAAAGGAAAGATTATAGGTGATTTTTAATTTCACCTTCATATTTTCATATAGATATTTTCATTCTCTCTGGGATACCTACTTTTACTGGAGGAAATAAATCTGAAAGAGGATCACGTAAAATATTGTTAACCTGTATATTGGAGTACAGATCAAGTATAGACCACTGAAAATCATAGAAAAATATAGGATTTTAAAACACATCTAGCTTCCTAAGTGAATGTTTTGAGAAAATAGATAAGACACTGAGCAAGAAGAGAATAGTTATTGAATGTGACTCACTAAGCATTCTAATTTCTGGAAGCTTATTAAAAATATTGATTAACTTAAAGCATGAAATTAAATATGCCTGTTAAACTTTACATTTACTCAAGCTCTAAAAAGGAGGTATTTCATTTTTATATAGTTTTAGTATCATCTCAGGATATGATAGAACTATCATTGCATATTGATGAGGAAATTATGTATTATACACTAAATGGTACTGAGACAATTGGTTGATCAGATGAAAAAAGAATGAAACTGATATCTCATACATATACTTTTCATGCAATGAAGCTAAAAGATATTACTAAACACACATTTCAAATGTCTAAATTAATGACTATAATACTGTAGAATGTGAAGAAACTAGAATTTCTACAATGGTGGGAATACAATAGGACTACTTTGAAACATTTTTAGTTTTTATGAAGTTAAATATTAACTATTATTCAGCTATTTTCCAAGATATATAAACATATGTCCATACAACTTGAATATACAAATATTCAAATTTTTTCCAAAATAATTTTTCAAACTGAAACAATTTATTAACAGGTATAAATGCCAAATTGTGGACTATCCCACAATAGAATGGAAATGAGACTTGCAAATAGAAAGTAAGAAGAAACAACTATTGCTACATACAACAACAGGATAAATCTTAATTCGTTAGAGTGAAAGAAGCCAGATGCAAAATAATGATTGTAATTCCTTATGAAAATTCTTAGAAAAGACAAACAAATTGGTTATTCAACAGATAAGTTGTAGGCCAGTGACTTAGCAACAGACTGTAAAGGAGCTTTTTAGTGATGCAAATATTCGACCTCTTGCTTGTATAGTGGTTATGAGTGTATGCATTTCAAACCCAAAGTATATCTTTAAATGGGTATATATTTTATTACAGTGAATCAAAACCCTGTAAATGTGTGTATACATATATAATTTTATATATAGGTACATGTATGATATTTGTATAATAAAACTTAAATGTTAAAGCCTTAAACATCTTCTAGAAAAAATCAGAGAATAGTTCTGTTTTCTGCATAAAGGGTAAGTTTTAACAAATCATAGAGAAAATTATAAATTAAGCAGATCTTACTTAAAATTGTGAACTTCTTAGTGATACATCAGGAAAGTGAGTAAAAATCATAACCAGGGAGAAACAAAAATGATAAAGGATTACATCCACAATATTTTTAAAACTCTATGAATCAAAAAAAAGAAACCCAATTGAGAAATGATTGTAAAGTAAACAATTACTTAAGTGTAAATAAATGTAACTGACCAACAGATATATAAATACATGAAAAGATGCTAGTAGAAAGAGTCAAATTCAAACCATAACTTGATACCATTTCATTTCCACAGATCTATAAAATTAAAATGTCACAAAAGTTAGGGATAACACAGTAAGACTTTTATTTACTACTGTAGAACTCTAAATTGGAAAATTATAAAACTATTTAGCATTACCTGCATAGTTGAATATATTCATATCCTGTGACTTAGATTCTACCAAGACTAAAATATGAAATAATTAAATATAGTTAATTTGGTTGTATTAAGTTCCTTTAGAAAAGTAGTTCTAAGTTTTGCATGCAACATCATCCTAAGGATTTACTGAAATACAGATCCTGGGCCCATCCAGTTTCTGATCCAGCTCTGGATGATCTAGGACTGGCATTTAACAAGATCAGATGCTAATGCATTGAAAATGAGAAGAGCCACACTTTAAGATCTACAGCTCTAGAGTATGAGTAATGTGCTGTCCCAAACATAAAAGTGTAGTTAAAAAAAATCTTTTGAAGATCTATTCTGAAATTTCAAGGAGACATATTGTTCTGAGAAACAAACACAAAACAGAAAAACAATAAAATAAGTTTATATTAAAAAGGAGCCTAAAAGTAATTGATAGCCACTTTGATTAAGTCACAAGATGATACAGGTTGAGTTATTTGCTTTAGTCCTAGAATCCAAAAATAGACACTAATATTATCAACTGCAAATAAATTAATCAATCATTTCTAATTGAGATCTTCCATTATTTCTAGTTTCAATCACACTGCTTTTTATAGAATAGTGAGAAATTATGCAAGAGATCTAATTATACCTATTTTCAGGAGGCAAGATGGTAAACGGACTTAAACAGCAAGAAATGAACATCTAATTTTAATTTACTTTCTCTAATCTCAAGAAAAAGAAGAAAAGTCCAGTTACAATGATTTGACATAGACTAACAAACTCTAAAATAATTCATTTCAAACATAATTGTTTTTAAATCCAAAGTTATTTCTCTGGGACTTTCCATGATAGCTTTAAAATCATAAATTATATAAAATTATTCCAGGCATATGATGTTTGACCAGTTTTCATTTTATATTATGCATCATTAACAATTAGAACCTAATACATTACTAATAAAAGCAAGAATAATTTTATCAAAATAGAAACTTCTAGATATGAGCTTTGTGTCTCAATG
>JAKFHT010002488.1:0-15990 GCA_023783455.1 Erythrocebus patas | reverse complement strand
TGTGGCACATGCTGAGTGGTAATAAGAACAGTGCTTTCCAGCATCCACTAGGGGCAGAGACACCGGTGTGTATTTGTGTGACACTTGCTGAGTGGTAATAAGAACAGTGCCTGCCAGGATCCACTAGGGGCAGACACACCTGTGTATTTGTGTGGTGCTTGCTGAGTGGTAACAACAGTGCCTGCCAGCATCCACTAGGGGCAGACACACCCGTGTATTTGTGTGACACTTGCTGAGTGGTAATAAGAACAGTGCCTTCCAGCATCCACTAGAGGGCAGATACACCCACGTGTATTTGTGTGGCGCTTGCTGAGTGGTAATAAGAACAGTGCCTTCCAGCATCCACTAGAGGGCAGACACACCCACGTGTATTTGTGTGGCCCTTGCTGAGTGGTAATAAGAACAGTGCTTTCCAGCATCCACTAGAGGGCAGATACACCCGGGTGTATTTGTGTGGTGCTTGCTGAGTGGTAATAAGAACAGTGCTTTCCAGCATCCACTAGAGGGCAGACACACCCGCATGTATTTGTGTGGCACTTGCTGAGTGGTAACAACAGTGCCTGCCAGCATCCACTAGAGGGCAGACACACCCACGTGTATTTGTGTGGTGCTTGCTGAGTGGTAATAAGAACAGTGCCTGCCAGCATCCACTAGAGGGCAGACACACCCACGTGTATTTGTGTGACACTTGCTGAGTGGTAATAAAAACAGACACCCTGCCCTCCTGGAGCCAACCTCCAGTGCCCAGGCCAGTGGCACCAAGTAAGAAAAGCTCAGTTTCCATATCTGCATCAGCTACACAGTGCTCTCACACAGGAGGCATCAGCCAGTTTTCTCAGTTAAAGAGACAGAAGCAAAGTGTGTTCTCACTACTTTTTCTATGTACCATGTTATCTAATGTTTTAACTTAATTGAATGAATAAACTCCCTATGCATCTGGACACATGCATGGAAAATTCACAAACACAAAAACACAAAATAGAGTATTTTGCCAAGAGAAAATTTCTTTGATATGTAAATTTCACTTTTTTCTACCTTTTGGTGATTTTAATGTAATGAAATTGAGAAGTCTGTGCCTCTAAAAGACTTTTTAAAGAGCATGGTATTTCTCCATTTTGAAAAAAATGGTAAAATATCTTCTACTATAGATAAAAGTTAATTGGCTGAGAGTAATAAACAGAAGATTTAAAAATGACTTTTACCCCCGCTATTTTGTCAAGGGCTACAGTGAATTACACACCCTGGCTTGGGTTTGCACACTACGTGCTGGAAGCCAGCAGTCATGCAGGCCATGCTCTCCCACACTTAGAAAAAAAGCCCATGAGAAAGAGCTCCATCAAGTTCACACAGAATGACCTCCAGCAAGACCTGGAAAATGCTCAGTTCCACAAAATACCTGTGTCCAAATCCTTTCAGTGCACAGCTCTGGCATCAGGTTCCTGTGAGGACAGACCCCAAGATGGATTTCTGGTTGGAGGCTGCTGCCAGAGGAGACAATGTGACCACAGATGGCTCATGCTGCTCCCATGCTGCAGGAACCAGTGACTTGGGAGTCCTGCTCACTGTCCTGTTGGGGAACTGCAGAGATTCACCCCAGCTGGGTGGACTCTGCTGTGTCTCCTGTCAAGAAGCTCCTCAGCTTACCTTGGTTTTTCCTTTTTAAAACTCTCTGATGTTTTCCTCTCAGTGGGGGCTGCATCTCACCTTAGAAGAAAAGATTTTCCAGCCGGGTGTGGTGGCTCACGCCTGGAATCCCAGCACTTTGGGAGGCCGAGGTGGGTGGATCATGAGGTCAGGAGATCGAGACCATCCTGGCTAACACCCTGTCTCTACTAAAAAGATAAAAAATTAGCCTGGCATGGTGGCGGGCACCTGTAGTACCAGTTACTCGGAAAGCTGAGGCAGGATGTTGGCTCCCTACAAGCTCTATCTCCCGGGTTCATGCCATTCTCCTGCCTCAGCCTCCCAAGTACCTGGGACTATAGGTGCCTGCCACCACGCCCAGCTAATTTTTGCTATTTTTAGTAGAGACGGGGTTTCACCGTGTTAGCCAGGATGGTCTCCATCTCCTGTCCTCTTGATCTGCCCACCTTGGCCTCCCAAAGTGCTGGGATTACTTTGAGATTGTGTATCTTAGAGCTGGTGGGGGCCCAGCCTCTTGCTCCACCAAGCCTGGCCCACATGTTTGTCTTCTTTTGAGAAGTGCCTCTTCATGTCCTTGGCCCACTTTTTAATGTGGTTGTTTTTCTCTTATAAATTTGTTTAAGTTCCTTATAGATGCTGTATTAGACCTTTGTCAGATACATAGTTTGTAAATATTTTCTCCAATTCTGTAAGTTGCCTGTTTACTTTGTTGGTAGTTACTTTTGCTGTACAGAAGTTCTTTAGTTTAATTAGATCACACTTGTCAATTTTTGCTTTCCTTGCGATTGCTTTTGGTGTCTTTGTCACGAAATCTTTGCCTGTTCTTATGTCCAGGATGGTATTGCCTAGGTTGTCTTCCAGGGTTTTTATATTTTTGGGTTTTCCACTTAAGTCTTTAATCCATCCTGAGTTGATTTTTGTGTATGGTGTAAGAAAGGGGTCCAGCCTCAATCTTCAGCACATGGCTAGCCAGTTATCCCAGCACCATTAATTGAATAGGGAGTCTTAACCCCATTGCTTGTTTTTGTCAGAAAAGCTGTTTCTAAGGCTTTGCCCAACATACTTTCAACTTTTGACACATCTTTTCCCCAGTCAATAGGCTCCAGGAAATGGGACAGGATTCTTGGAAATAAAGAGCTGACCCGGCCAGGAGTGGTGGCTCATGCCTGTAATCCCAGCACTTTGGGAGGCCGAGGCAGGTGGATCACGAGGTCAGGAGAATGAGACCATCCTGTGAATGGTATTCCATTCTATTTGATAATATTGTAAATGGAATTATCTTTATTCCTTTTTCAGATATTTTGCTGTTACTATAAAAAAAATGCAACTGATGTTCATATGTTAATATTGTATCCTGGAAATGTACTGAATTCGTAGATTAGTTATAATAGTTTTTTTTGTTGTTTTTTTTGTTGTTTTTTTGTAAAATGGTGGGTATTAACTGTGGTTAAACTTTAAACTGACAGTTGCTATTATCGTTTCAAAATTATTTAAAATATGACCAGATGGATTCCTGCTTTCCTGAATTCAATGGAATTCAAATCTTCCCATTTAAAATAATCTTGTGTGGCTGACCCGGGGATTGGGGACACCCCGTGGGAGCCGAGAGATTTGGTGGGGGGTGGGAGGGAGAAGCGGTCAGAGAGGGGCTCCGGGGACAGCAGGGAGGAGAGGGGGTCGTGTTAGAGACCCAGTGGGGAGACAGATGGGCCAGAAAAGGAGGAAGGGTGAGAGTGGGCAACAGGACGGCTTCCCGGCGCTGCAGGAACTTTGCTGAAACTGCGGGCCCCAGGGAACAGTGCGGGAAGGGCAGACGGAGTGGAGAGGACCCGGCACACCCCAAGGACAGTGTGGAGAAAGGGACGTTTCCCAGTTCCTTCGCCTCTGACCAGCGTTCCTCGGGCATGGCGCCCCCAGGGGCAGAGCAGGGGAGGAGGTCGCTCCCGGCGGCTCGGAGAACTAAGGGGCGCACACGCGCTTCGCAGGGCCGGGGTGACAGGTGTAGCCTGAAAGGGCTGCGGATCTCCCTGGGTCCGTGGGTGCGCGCGGGGGCCCCGGCAGGGCCTGCAGGGGACCCTGGAGGAATTTGCAAGCACCCGCCCGTGCAGCGGGCCTTCCAGGAGACCAGTGTGGGCACACCCTGGACACGCCCTTCCCAGCTGGGACGTGTGTGAGGCTGGAATTTAAGCTCTGGCAGACAGAGAAGCGGCCGGAGCCAGGACTGGAAGAAACCCAAGTGCAAAGTCCAGCCCGAGGGCAGGAAGCAGAAATGCCTGATCTGCGTCAAATTGCGCTGTAAGGATAAGGTTCTGGGCAGGATGGTTCACTGCCCTGCAGAGACGCAGACTCGGCGGGAGCCTGAGGAACACCAAGAGGCCCGGTGCAGCAGGTCGGAGCGTGCGCTGAGGACCCCACGGCTGCTGCTTCCGGCGCAGTTCGCCCCCTCCAAGGCCCGGCCCCCAGCGGAGCGCAGCACGGAATCGCATGGCGCCCCCTGGAGCACCGGCGGGGTTACCAGTGGAAGACCGCACCTCCCAGGGGGAGGACCCCAGTATATCCCCGGATAATAAAACTGTTCACTCCCCCCAAAAAATAATAATTTTGTCTGGTCTTTGAAAATGTGTATCCTCTGACTACTGGTCAAAATGCTGCCCATTTATCTATATGGGTAATTAAACTTTTTCATGAAGTTATTTAACATTCTTTTTTATTACGAAACAAAACAGTAAATTTGTTAATGGTTTTAATATCATCTAATATGATTGAAAATATGTCAATTTGTCGTTGCCAATGAATCTTTTTGTTATTTATTTTACTCTGTTAGATATTGTGTACATAAATGTCTAAGTGGCTTAGAATCTAGCCTAACATATTGTATGTGCTAAGTACTAATTCATCAAATTATCTTTCTATACCATTCTTAAAATACAATACTATTTTTTATTTTTATTAAAAATTTTTTTGCCTAATCTAATTCTCTATGAACATTATGAGGTCTATTCAGTTTGCCCTCTTGATAAAAGCCGCCAAAGTTTATTTATTTATTTTTTTTGAGACTGAGTCTCCTTCTGTTCCCCAGGATAGAGTGCAGTGACACAATCTCGGCTCACCACGATCTCCACTTCCAGGGTTCAAGTGATTCTCCTGCCTCAGCCTCCCGAGTAGCTGGGACTACAGGCGGAACTACAGGCCTGCTCCACCATGCCCAGCTAATTTTTGTATTTTCAGTAGACACAGGGTTTCACTATATTGGCCAGGCTGGTCTTGAAGTCCTGACCACATGATCCGCCCGCCTCAGCCTCCCAAAGTGCTGGGATTATAGGCTTGAGTCACTGAGCCAGGCCTTTTTTATCTCTTTATTAATACGTTAGACAGTATTAATGCAGTTCTCTCACAGAAGCATGTTGCATAGTGATGAAGTATGGGCTTCTGGTGTGACAATCATTTGAATGCTGTTTATTGTCCCTATTATTTTCTCATTCCTAAACCCTCTGCCAACCTCCCATCTTTCTGAGTCTCCAGTATGTATTTTTCCGGTCTCTATATCCAAGTGTATGGGTAATTGAGTTCCCACTTACAAGTGAGAAAATGCAGAATTTGATTTTCTGTTTCTGAGTTTTTTCACTTACAATAATAACCTCCAGTTTTATTCATGTTGTTGCAAAATACATGATTTTATTCTTCTTCATGGCTGAGTAGCATTCCATGGTATAAATGTATAGCACATTTTCTTTATTTGATTATTGATTGATAAATTTAAATTGATTTCATATATTGGCTATTGTGAATAGTGCTGCAATAAACATGTGAGCGTGAGTATTTTCTTTATGTAATAAATTATTTTCCTTTGGGTAGATACCAAGTAGTGGGAGTGCTGAATCAAATGGAAGCTCTATTTTGGTCTTTTTTTGAAATCTCCATACTGTTTTCCATAGAGGTTGTAGAAAGTTACATTTCCACAAACAATGTATAAGTGTTTTCTTTTCTCTGTATCCTTGCTGATAGCTCATTTTTCTGCTTTTTAGTAATAGCCATTCTGCATGGTGTAAGTTGGTATCTCATTGTGGTTTTTAATTGGCATTTCTCTGATCATTGGAAATGCTGAGCATCTTTTACATGCTTGTTGACCATCATTGTCTTTTTTTTTTTTAAAAATGTTCATACTCTTTACTTGCTCTTTAACGGTTACTTGTTTTATTTTTGTTGAGCTGTTTGAGTTCCTCGTATATTCTGGAGATTAGATCTTTGTTACATGCAAAACTTGTAAACATTTATCTCATCCCATAGGTTTTCTGTTCACTGTGTTAATTAGAAAGCTCATTTTCAGGAGCTTTTTAGTTTCATTGAGTTCCTTTTGTCTATTTTTGTTATTGTTACATCTGCTTTGAGATCTTAGTTATAAATTCTGTGTCCAAGTCAATGTTCAGAAGAGTTTATTCGAGAGTTTCTTCTAGCATTTTAATGGTTTTAGGTCTTACATTTTAATCTTTTAATCCATATTGAGTTGATTTTTGTATATGGTGGGACATAGGGATGCCATTCCATACTTCTGCATATGGCAATATAATTTTTCCAGCACACTTTGTTGAATAGGACGTCATTTCTCCAGTGAATGTTTTTGTTGATTTTGTAAAAGATCAGTTGTTTGTAGGTATGTGGCTTTATTTCTAGGTTCTCTATTCTGTACCATTGATGTATGTGTCATTTTATATCAGTACTATGCTGTTCTGGTTACTAAAGCCTTCTAGTATAATTTTAAGTCAGATAATGTAATATCTCCAGCTTTATTCTCTTTGCTTAGATTCGCTTTGGCTATTCAGGCTCTTTTTGTGGTTCCATGTGAATTTTAGAATTTTTTCTCTAATTTTATAAAAAATAACATTGGCATTTTGGTAGGAATTGCATTTAATATGTAGATTGCTTTGGGCAGTAGAGTCATTTTAATGATCATAATTCTTCCAATCCATGAGCATGGGATGTTTTTCTCATTTGTGTCAGGTACAATTTCTTTCATCAGTGTTTTGTAGTCTTCCTTGTAGGGATCTTTCATCTCTTTGACTAATTGTATTTCTAAGCATTTTCCCTTTTTACCTTTTTTGTAGCTATTGTAAAAGGAAGTGACTTTTTAATTCAGTTCTCAGCTTGATCATCATTAGTGTATAAAAATGCTACTAATTTTTGTGCATTGATTTTTGCATCCTGAAACATTACATTTATCAAAGTAAGAGTTTTTTTGGTGGTCTTTAGGTTTTTTGTATATTATGGTATTATGTAAGCATCAAAGAGGGACAATTTGACTTTCTCATTACAATCACGTAGATGCTCCCACCAAGACCAACAGACAGTCTCTGGGGAGGGCACAGGTGATGGTATTTCTTTAAGCTGGCCATGTCATTATGGCTGGAAGCCTGGGCTGACAGCCACTTAGCTAAGCATTGCCTCTCAAGTTTCTAAGTTACTTCCTTCCTTCCTTCCTTCCTTCCTTCCTTTCTTTTCTCTTTCTTTCTTTCTTTTGACAGTTTTCACTCATTGTCCAGGCAGGAGTGCCATGGCGCCATCTTGGCTCACTGCAACCTCCGTCTCCCAGGTTTGAGCGATTCTCCAGTCTCAGCCACCTGAGTAGCTAGGATTACAGGCACCAGTCACCACACCTGGCTAATTTTTGTATGTTTTAGTGGAGACATGGTTTGGCCACGTTGCCCAGGCTAGTCTTGAACTCCTGACCTCAGGTGATCTGCCCACTTCAGCCTCCCAAAGTGTTGGGATTACGGGAGTGAGCCACCACGCTCAGCTGCCTCTCAAGTTTCAATGTGCCTATGAATTATTTCTGATTCCAGGCCTCTCTCTTAGTGATGTGATTCTGCCCAGCTGCCTCTCAAGTTTCAATGTGCATATGAATCATTTCCCATTCCAGGCCTCTCTTTTAGTAACCTGATTCTTCAGGTTTGGAAGGGGTCCATGAATTGGCTTCTTTAAAAAGTCTCCTCTTAATGCTGATGTTTCTTCCACTACATCCAATATAGTAGCACTCATCTAGAGAAAGTAGGCACAGCACAGAGCTCCTGACACCCAACGCTCTTACCATAACACAAATACTTTTGGCCCAAAGTGGAAACCACCAATCACCATTTCCAAACATGTCATTTTCTGCTGGCTCTTTACAGTTTAGAAAGCCTAGAGAAGGCATCAATGTTTGAGTAAGTCTGCATTTGGAAAACACATACACCTGAGTTAATACAATGTTTACTGAGCACACACCATGTGTTCAGAAGTCTGTCACAGAGCACTGTTCAGGAAACACTGCATGATGTGAGTTAATCCTCAGCACCCTGGGAGTTGGGTGCTAAGTTTTCTGTAATTTTCAAGATTTAAATGAAGGGCCTAGCATTTCTATTTTTTCTTCCATTTTAAAAATTATTTAATGAAAAATAAAATGTGCAGAATAAAAGCTATATCGACAGATGAGAAGGATAGAGAAAAAAGAGTGAACTGTTCAGAAAGATGTTTTATATTTATATTTACTTTCTTGTGCCTTGTGGAGCAGCCACTGGATTTGCAGGAGTGGAAAACAAGTTGCTAGGTGGGATGTCTCTAGAAGCACTAGCTTCAATGAAAAAGAAATTATGGCCCCCAAATATAGAATTATTTGCTTCCATTTATCTGCTTTTCCATTTTAGGAAATTGTGGGTACCAGCTCAGGAGGCAGCAGGAGCCCCCACCCGAATCTCCTATCTCCTTTAATCAGTTCTATGAGAGAAGATTCTAGGGTGAGGCCAGACCTGGATGAGGCCTTAGAAGAGGGTGGATCTGGGCAGGGCTGGACCAGAAAGTGGACCCCATGTTTCTGATGTCCATGCTGGTGGAGTGTGTCCAGTTCTGTCTTTCCTAAGCCTGCCCAAGAGAAACTCGACTCTTAGAGCTTGTGTAATTTTATCTGTTTAGCCACTTCCCTGTCAATTTTTATAACACATGATAACAAGAAACTTAAGCAAAACTCTTAGGGTATTTTAGGACAATTATATGAGAAGCTAAAAACTTATTTTTACCAAGATAAAAGAAATAGAAATAATCACAACAATAACAATAATTCTTCTGTCCCCGAATAACCCTTCAGGTGGTAACATCGGAACTCACAGCAACAGCATAAGGGAAGTGGAGCAAATGCAGCTAAGGCTCCCCATGCAGCTCCCTTCTCTCTTCTGACCACAGGATGCTGAATTTAGCCATTAATCCGTTTGCTCTAGATAAAAAGTTTCTGAGCAGTAGAAACCATGAATTCTTCATCTGTTTTTCTGATGGTCATGTGATGTAATTAGACTTCCCCTCCAAATCCCATGTTGAATTTTAATCCCCAATGTGGCAGGTGGGGCCTGGGGAGGAGGTGGTTGAATCACAGGGTGAGTCCCTCGTAGCTCTGTGCTGTCCTTGTGATAGTGAGTACTCACGAGATCTGGTTGCTTAGAAGTGTGGCCCGTCCCTCCCCCATCTTTCTTGTTCCTGCTTCTACCACATGAGATGCCTGCTCCTCTTTCACCTTGATTTTAAGCTCCCCAGGCCTTCCCAGAAGCAGACGCTGGTGCTGTGCTTCCTGTACAGCCTGCAGCAGACGCGGGTGCTGTGCTTCCTGTGCAACCTGCAGAACCATAAGCCAATCAGACTCTTTTCTTATAAATTACCCAGTCTCAGGTTTTCTAAATAGCAACGCAAGAATAGCTTAATACAACATATGAAAAGAAAGCAATTAATATATTTATCAGTTTGAGTCTCCAGACCTCTGCCAAGCTTCAACTCAAAGAGCAGGAAGTGAGCAACCCCCATCGACTGCTCCTGATCATGGGAGAATTTTCAGTTTATCTTAAAACATTTCAGGTCAAAAGCCCCGTGTTTTATGTAGGAGAAGGAGGGTGTCTAAAACAATGAGTCTCTATTTTTTTTTTTTAGACAGGGTCTCTTTCCCTGTCATTCTGGCTGGGGCGCAGTGGCTCACTGCAGCTTTGACATTCTGGGCTCCAGCGATTCTCCCACCTCAGCCTCCCAAGTAGCTGGGACCACAGGGGCACCCTACCACATCCGGCTAATATTTGTATTTTTGGCAGAGATGAGGTTTTGTTATGTTGAGCAGGCTGGTCTTGAACTCCTGATCTCAAGTGATCCCCCAGCCTCCACCTTTCAAAGTGCTGGAATTGCAGGTGTGAGCCACCACACTGGGCAGATGGGTCCTAACTGATTTTAATCAGGGCACCTGAGCATGGAAGACACGCCCTCAATGTTTTTCCTTATACCGTATTTGACAGTTACATGATTTTTTATTCCTGTGATTCCTAAGGATATGATAGTAAAAGGCCTTGAACGCCTTTGGGAAAAAAGGTGCCATATTGTGCTTGAAACCACCTTTTCCTCTGAAAGCAGGTGCCACCCAGATACATCTGTTAAGAATATGTTTTCTCGTGCTGCATTTTAGCCAAACAGTTGAGTGTGTCTTGAAGTTGTTTTTTTATTTTTAACAGGACAAGTGTATTTTCTAAGACCCCAAACTCAGGAGTGGCCACGGGGAAAATCACCGCTGCACACATGGAAAGCACGCACAGCAAATGCATTTCTCACCCGAACCAGCGGTTGTTCCCCCTGCGTGCGTGTGGGAATCACCAGAGCAGCTTTTAAAATTGCCTAAACTCAAAAGGCAATAGATAAATGAATTCAGAATCCCTGTAGTGGGACCTGGGCCACAGTGCTGTTTAAAGCTCTCTGGGTGACTATGGGGTACAACCAAGTCCCCAAACTGCTGCTTTAAATCAACCTCTTCTGGTGACCTAATGGCAAATGGTTTCCTGAAAAGAATGAAAAGATTTGCTGCTGGGTTGTGGTCTTCTGATCTTACCTGTATTAACTACTTTTTTTTGCAGAACTGGCCTCTGCTACACATTTTATTCCTGATTCAGTTCAGTTCTACTCATACCAAATGCATAGTATGTGCTAGGTGCCCTTGCATTGCTGAACCTCACTGTGGGGAGAGGGCTTTGCTGAAGAATAATTGCATCCTAAAAAAACTCAAAATACTGGACTCGAATGATTCTCCTGCCTTGGCCTCCCAAAGAGCTGAGACTGTAGGCATGAGCAACCGTGCTTGGTCTATACTCTAAAAAATTAAAACTATCCACTTACTAAATTGATGTAAACATGGGAAGACCTAGAAGGTCACCAAAGTGTTAGGACATAAGTAAATACCTTGGAATATTAATATCCACCTGATGATGCCATGAGCAAACACGTCCCACTTTAAAACAATACAAAACAGTGCTATTATTCTGAGATATGAAGTTAAAATTTCGTGCAAATAGGTAATATTTAAATTTTTATATATGTATAACATCCATGCAGAAAGATGTATACAAACAAATACATAAAGTTCAATCAGTTATTACAAAGTGAACACATGTGTGTAACCTAGAAATAGAACCAGCTTCACTGATGCCCTGGCAACCACTTTCTCTCTTTTTGCTCCCTCAAAGTCACTAAGATCTTAAGGGCTAACATTGTAGATCAACTTTGTATTCTTATACATGTTTTATTACAGAAAACTTAAAACATACACAAAATAAAAGAAACAGTGCAATAGGCCCATTACCCAGGCTCAGCAACAACTAATAATATGCCAATTTTGTATTATCTATACTTCAACTCATTTTTCACACAGAGAAATTGAAGGTAAAATCTTGGCTGAGCACAGTGGCTTATGCCTGTGTAATCCCATTACTTTGGAATGACTAGGGAGGAGGATCATTTGAGATCAGGCGTTTGAGAGCAGCCTGGGCAGCAGACTGAGACCACATCTTTATTAAATTTTTTTTTATAAAAATTAATCAGGCGTGGTGGTGCACGCTTGTAGTTCCAGCTACCTGGGATGTTGACACAGCAGGATCCCTTGATTCTGGGAGTTTGAGGCTACAGTGAGTTGTGATTGTGCCTCCACACATAAGCCTGGGTGACACAGTGAGAGTCTGTCTCAAAAATAAGTAAATAAATAAAGGTTCAGTCCTACTAGCTTTTACACATAAACACATCCATATAAACAATCCCTCTTTTAACAATAGAAGTACCAAATTAAAAATCATTAACGTGAACTCATTTTTAACTCAGATTTTATCTTTTAATAACTTTTTTTTTTTTTTTTGAGGTAAGATGTGCACTCACTGGAAGGTGCAATCTTGGGTGGGCACGGTGGCTCACGTTTGTAACCTCATCACTTTGGGAGCCAGAGCTCAGGAGTTTGAGACCAGCCTAGGCAACAATAACAAGAACTCACTGGGGCAAGATAGTGAGACCTCATCTCTACAACAATTTTCTAAAAGTTACTTGGGCACAGTGGCGCACACTTGTCATCACAGCTATTTGGGAGGCTGACTTGGGAAGATCACTGGAGTCTGGGAGGTCAAGGCTGTAGTGAGCTGTGATTGCACCGCTGCACTCCATCCAGAGGGACGAGTGAGGCCCTGTCAAAAAAAGGTACAATCTTAATTGTACACGTTTGACACATCAACACATCCATATAAAAATCCCTCTCTTAAAAATAAAAGCACCCAATTTAACAGTTATTAATATTCATGGAAATTACCTAGAAATTTTTTGTTTGTTTTGGTTTGGATTTTTATTGAAAGGAGACACCTAGAAATGTTATTTAAAATCTAGATTTTGATAAAAAATAATCCTGAGTTTTTTCTTTTTTTGAGATGGAGTTTTGCTCTGTTGCCCAGCTGGAGTATAGTGGCGTGATCTCAGCTCACCAAAACCTCTGCCTCCTGAGTTTAAGCGATCCTCCTGCCTCCTGAGTAGCTGGGATTACAGGCATGAGCCGCCACAGTCAGCTATTTTTTTTTTTTTGTATTTTTAGTACAGATGGGGTTTCCTTATGTTGGGTAGGCTGTCCTCGAACTCCTGACCTAAGGTGATCCATCCGCCTTGGCCTCGCAAAGTGCTGGGATTCCAGTTGTGAGCCAGCCCTGAGTTTTGCCTGAGCATGTCTCTTTCTAAGAAAGTACAGCATATGACAGTTACAAGGTCTCTTTTATCTAAAATAAATAGAATTTAATAAATAAAAATTTAAAAATTTTACTTGAGATTAAAGGACAAATCAAAACATGTATGTAATGTGTTGTCTGTAGAAGTATATTTTAACAATGACATAATTAATAACCAATAAATGTTATAATAATTTATTAACTAAAACGAACAAAATTCCTATTATGATATCTATGAAAATACTTTCTTAGAGTAAAATATTCTCATATCTTGAGAGGGCACTGGTTAAAAACAGCAAAGATTTGCAAGTCGATGTCTTGTAGCAGACCCCTCTTCACACCTTTACAGAGTCATCCAAAAAGCAGTAATTTACACAAGAGTAGACAATTTTCCTAGCTTTCTATTGAGGTTATATGTTAATGTTGTTACGGAATTTAACTCAATTTTCTTATAAAATTACCTGACCAAATTTTATATGGTATTATGATATCATAATATATCAAAATTTATTTAGATGTCAAATAAATTTTATATATTATATTAGAATACATAATGATATTATGATAAGTTCCATTTAGATTCAGATGATTTCACTAGGCAGGGTCTATCGACCACTAATACTTTTTTTGGTTCCACTATTTGCACAGACAGCACAGCTGGGAAAACACAGACTCACCCAACACAGTCTCTTCCCTGCTTCTTTCTCCTCCTCAGGGAATCAGCTCATCAGTCAATCAAGTCATCTGGGACTGGAGGCTGAGTACTCCCTAACACAGAAGGTCTCATTCCTGCATGCTTTCCTCAGCAGATGGGGAGACAAGAAGGAAAACTTCTTGTTGGCTGAACAGGTTTCTCCTTCCTGCCGCTTCTTAGAGCCTCAACAAGAAGTTTCTTGCTGTAGTTCTACTTAGACACAGTTAGGGAGAGACTTTTCAGGATCCTGTCATAGTGACAAGAAAACAAAGAAGGAGCATGTCCCAGCAAGTGTTTCAGCCAGGAAACACTTGCTGGGACATGAACTAACCCTTCTGTAGTCTGAGGGTTCTGACCAGCGGAGACAGACTCCACCGCAGTAGGAAGGGATGAGGCTGCTGTTCTGAACCTGGAGCTCCCCCACACCTTGTCCCATCTCACTGAGGCAATTTTGAGAGGCCGCCCTGGAATATGTCTTGATGGTGGATGTTGAGAAACAACGATGTTGAGAAACGTGGGTTTGATGGGATTCAGGTGGTGTATGCTGTGTAAAGACAGGAGCTGAATGCTCAGAATCTAGGCTGTTTTTCTTGTGGTCAGTGGGGTTACCTGTTTGGGACCAAGTCCATTTTCACTAATGAGACTGAATAAATTCCACAGAACACAATGGTGCTTCCAGGATGACTGAGGAAGGGTGAGAAAGGGGGAAAGGTTTTCTACCTAGACTTTTTGCTACCTCAGTAATCAGGGGCTGATTAGGTTAGCACTGGCTCAACCTAATCAATTCAATTTTATTGCATTTGATCTAATTATCTTCCCCATTTTTAAGGTGGGAAGGGCCATTTCATTTGGTATTTTTTTCTCTGCATTTTTATTTCATCATATATGTGTGGATCTAATACAATCAACCATAATTTGACATTTGTTGTTTCTAAGCATTTAAGAAATTATAATATCTATGCATACACTGTTAACACTATGTATAATAAATTCTCTTTCTGTGCAAAATATGACTGAGACAGAAATGGGAAGAAATGATTCCCCGATCTTCTGATCCCTGTGCTCCTGGTTCTTTGTTTTCTTGACACTATGACAGGATCCTGAAACTGTCTCCCCTTAACTGTGTCTAGGTCCTCAGTAGACTACAGCAAGAAACTTTTTATTGAGGCGCTAAGAAGCGGCAGGAAGGAGAAAACTGCTCAGTCAATAAGAGTCAGCCACGCCCAGCCAAGGGAGGTATAAAGGCAGGTCCAGCAGAACAACCCACAGTCGGCTTTTGGGCATGTAAGAACAGCCTCCTTTTACTTGAGCCTCAACATGGGAAATGAACACCCTGATCTCCACTGCTCCTCCATCCAACGCCCCACTGACCAGCCCCCTTCCCCACAGGTCTTTACAGAAAAGGGCTCAGATGAGAAGAAACCATTCAAAGGAAAAGGCAAGATGGCCTCTTCCCATTCCAGTGAGAAGCACATACAAAGGTAAGGCCTTGGGCTGCTCCCATAGAGGCTGGAAGGAGGGTTGGAATCAGGGATACTGAACCATGTGTCTTTAGTAGGGTTTTACTTTGAGATTTGTGGATGGGAAACGGCTTAGCGCCCTCAGGGGACTTTGAGAAATGTGTTCACTCGTGACGCTGGCAGAAGAGCTTCACATGGAAGACTGATCTGCAAAAACGCATCAGGGATAGACTATGGGACTCTGCCTAGGGAGAATTGAGTCACCTAAACTTCCTTTTGCAGCAGGATTGGAGCCCAATCCAAACAAGGAGGAGAATTCTGAGGAAACCAACCTCAAGGCTGGGAACAGCACTGCTGGATCCGGTAAGATTTAGACTCTTTCCAGGCGAGAAGGGACAGGGCAGTAACACAGGCTCCCCTGGCAAGGAAACCCGGAGCTCCTTGGCAGCCAGGGCCCTGCAGATCCTGGACACTGGAGAACAGAAGAGAGCTGGGGTTTGGTGGCAACCTGAGCTCCTGTGTGTCCAGGATGGACTAGGAATTTCAAGGTGTTCAGTTGGAGGCACTTTCTCAAACTCTCATTGTATTCACAGAACCAGAGTCCAGCTCATATCGGGAAAACCGCAGGAAAAGAAAAATCAGTTCCAAGGACAGCTGCCAAGACAGAGCAGGTAGAATCTTGGTGTTTTTTCTTGTTGGTGGTAGTGGTGGTTTTCTTGTTTTTATTTGCCCCAAAAGGCAAATTATCAGAAAACTTTCATATGAGACTTGAGCAGAAAGGCAGTTACTGACAAGTAAATTTTTGAGATCTTAGCACTCTGAGAATATTTGGGGACTCACAAGGGGTTCAGCCTCACTTCATTCCAGTGCTGAGATGGTCAGGAAGGAGTGGGAGAGACAAGTGGGGTTCACCTGGGTGCACAGGAGGTTCTGGAAATGAGGTTCTTTGGGGACTGCTCTGGCAAGTCTCTCACAAGCTTTCTCTGTAGGGAACTGTCCAGGAGTACAGCTTGATGTTGAAAAAAAAAAAAAATCAAGATCCTCCACTGCTGTGCACAACAGTGAAATCCAGGAGACCTGTGATGCCCATCATAGGGGACATTCCAGGGCTTGCATAGCAAGCCGCACAGGTCTCGGGCCCTAGGAGTCCAAACACCATCACATCGAAAAAGCTTGG
>JAKFHT010002487.1:0-15992 GCA_023783455.1 Erythrocebus patas | reverse complement strand
AGGCATAATACTTTCCCTTGAACTTATTTCTGACGCAGATTCCTTTGCTGGCATGTTTCCTTGCTGAGCTTCTCCTCACTATCACCCTGCTCTCCTGCTGCATTCCTCTTGCTGAGATAGTGAAAATCGTGATCAATAAATACTGAGGGAACTCAGAGACCGGTGCCGGTGCAGGTGCTTCGTATGCTGAGCGCTGGTCTCCTGGGCCCATTGTTCTTTCTCTATACTTTGTCTCTGTGTCTGATTTCTTTTCTCAGTCTCTCGTCACACCCAACAAAAAATATCCACAGATGTGGAGGGGCAGGCCACCCTTTCAAAGGGGAGAAACCAATTTGATCAAAATGGGATGTGGATGTGGAATTAACCCTGTTCAAACTGTCAGAGTCATCTGCTTCAGAAGTAGTGTTGAAAAGAGCTCGTGAAATTTATTAGAATCAAGATGGAGCCACTTGTGTTAAAACCCTAATGAATGAATCTGGGGAAGGCCATGAAGGAGGGTTCTAACACACATATTCCTCATAACAGGAACTACCACAAATAGAACACAGAAGACCGGTGATTTCTGCATTTTCAACTGAGGTACTGGGTTCATCTCACTGGGGAGTGCCAGACGATCGGTGCTGGTCAGCTGCTGCAGCCCGACCAGCGAGAGTTGAAGCAGGGCAGGCATTGCCTCACCTGGAAGCGCAAGGGGAAGGGAATCCTTTCCCAGCCAGGGAACTGAGACACACAACACCTGGAAAATCGGGTAACTCCCACCCCAAAACTGCGCTTTAAGCAAACAGGCACACCAGGAGATCATATCCCACACCTGGCCGGGAGGGTCCCACACCCACGGAGCCTCCTCATTGCTAGCACAGCAGTCTGTGATCTACCGCAAGGCAGCAGCGAGGCTGGGGAGGGCGCCCGCCATTGCTGAGGCTTAAGTAGGTAAACAAAGCTGCTGGGAAGCTCGAACTGGGTGGAGCTCACAGCAGCTCAAGGAAACCTGCCTGTCTCTGTAGACTCCACCTCTGGGGACAGGGCACAGTAAATAATAACAAACGCAGCAGCTCTGCAGACGCAAACGACTCTGTCTGACAGCTTTGAAGAGAGCAGTGGATCTCCCAACACGGAGGTTGAGATCTGAGAAGGGACAGACTCCTGCTCAAGTGGGTCCCTGACCCCTGAGTAGCCTAACTGGGAGACATCCCCACTAGGGGCAGTCTGACACCCCACACCTCACAGGGTGGAGTACACCCCTGAGAGGAAGCTTCCAAAGCAAGAATCAGACAGGTACACTCGCTGTTCAGAAATATTCTATCTTCTGCAGCCTCTGCTGCTGATACCCAGGCAAACAGGGTCTGGAGTGGACCTCAAGCAATCTCCTACAGCTACAACCTACAGCTGAGGATCCTGACTGTTAGAAGGAAAGCTATCAAACAGGAAGGACACCTACACCAAAACCCCATCAGTACATCACCATCATCAAAGACCAGAGGCAGATAAAACCACAAAGATGGGGAAAAGCAGGGCAGAAAAGCTGGAATTCAAAAATAAGAGCGCATCTCCCCGCAAAGGAGCGCAGCTCATCGCCAGCAACGGATCAAAGCTGGACGGAGAATGACTGACGAGATGAGAGAAGAAGGCTTCAGTCCATCAAATTTCTCAGAGCTAAAGGAGGAATTACGACTCCAGCGCAAAGAAACTAAAAATCTTGAAAAAAGTGGAAGAATTGATGGCTAGAGTAATTAATGCAGAGAAGCTCACAAACGAAATGAAAGAGACGAAAACCATGGCACGAGAAATACGTGACAAATGCACAAGCTTCAGTAACCGACTCGATCAACTGGAAGAAAGAATGTCAGCGATGGAGGATCAAATGAATGAAATGAAGAGAAGAGAAACCAAAAGAAAAAGAAGAAAAGAAATGAACAAAGCCTGCAAGAAGTATGGGATTATGTAAAAGACCAAATCTACGCCTGATTGGGGTGCCTGAAAGTGAGGGGAAAATGGAACCAAGTTGGAAAACACTCTTCAGGATATCATCCAGGAGAACTTCCCCAACCTAGTAGGGCAGGCCAACATTCAAATCCAGGAAATACAGAGAACGCCACAAAGATACTCCTCGAGAAGAGCAACTCCAAGACACATAATTGCCAGATTCACCAAAGTTGAAATGAAGGAAAAATCTTAAGGGCAGCCAGAGAGAAAGGTCGGGTTACCCACAAAGGGAAGCCCATCAGACTAACAGCAGATCTCTCGGCAGAAACTCTTCAAGCCAGAAGAGAGTGGGGGCCAATATTCAACATTCTTAAAGAAAAGAATTTTAAACCCAGGATTTTATATCCAGCCAAACTAAGTTTCATAAGTGAAGGAGAAATAAAATCCTTTACAGATAAGCAAATGCTTAGGATTTTGTCACCACTAGGCCTGCCTTACAAGAGACCCTGAAGGAAGCACTAAACATGGAAAGGAACAACCGGTACCAGCCATTGCAAAACATGCCAAAATGTAAAGACCATCAAGGCTAGGAAGAAACTGCATCAACTAACGAGCAAAATAACCAGTTAATATCATAATGGCAGGATCAAGTTCACACATAACAATCTTAACCTTAAATGTAAATGGACTAAATGCTCCAATTAAAAGACACAGACTGGCAAACTGGATAAAGAGTCAAGACCCATCAGTCTGCTGTATTCAGGAGACCCATCTCACGCAGAGACATACATAGGCTCAAAATAAAGGGATGGAGGAAGATTTACCAAGCAAATGGAGAACAAAAAAGGGGGGTTGCAATACTAGTCTCTGATAAAACAGACTTTAAACCATCAAAGATCAAAAGAGACAAAGAAGGCCATTACATAATGGTAAAGGGATCAATTCAACAGGAAGAGCTAACTATCCTAAATATATATGCACCCAATACAGGAGCACCCAGATTCATAAAGCAAGTCCTTAGAGACTTACAAAGAGACTTAGACTATACAATAATAATGGGAGACTTCAACACTCCACTGTCAACATTAGACAGATCAACGAGACAGAAAGTTAACAAGGATATCCAGGAATTGAACTCATCTCTGCAGCAAGCAGACCTAATAGACATCTATAGAACTCTCCACCCCAAATCAACAGAATATACATTCTTCTCAGCACCACATCGTACTTACTCCAAAATTGACCACGTAATTGGAAGTAAAGCACCTCAGCAAATGTACAAGAACAGAAATTATAACAAACTGTCTCTCAGACCACAGTGCAATCAAATTAGAACTCAGGACTAAGAAACTCAATCAAAACCGCTCAACTACATGGAAACTGAACAACCTGCTCCTGAATGACTACTGGGTACATAACGAAATGAAGGCAGAAATAAAGATGTTCTTTGAAACCAATGAGAACAAAGATACAACATACCAGAATCTCTGGGACACATTTAAAGCAGTGTGTAGAGGGAAATTTATAGCACTAAATGCCCACAAGAGAAAGCAGGAAAGATCTAAAATTGACACTCTAACATCGCAATTAAAAGAACTAGAGAAGCAAGAGCAAACACATTCAAAAGCTAGCAGAAGGCAAGAAATAACTAAGATCAGAGCAGAACTGAAGGAGATAGAGACAAAAAACCCTCCAAAAATCAATGAATCCAGGAGTTGGTTTTTGAAAAGATCAACAAAATTGACAGACCACTAGCAAGACTAATAAAGAAGAAAAGAGAGAAGAATCAAATCGACGCAATTAAAAATGATAAAGGGATATCACCACCGACCCCACAGAAATACAAACTACCATCAGAGAATACTATAAACACCTCTACGCAAATAAACTGGAAAATCTAGAAGAAATGGATAATTTCCTGGACACTTACACTCTTCCAAGACTAAACCAGGAAGAAGTTGAATCTCTGAATAGACCAATAGTAGGCTCTGAAATTGAGGCAATAATTAATAGCCTACCAACCAAAAAAGTCCAGGACCAGATGGATTCACAGCTGAATTCTACCAGAGGTACAAGGAGGAGCTGGTACCATTCCTTCTGAAACTATTCCAATCAATAGAAAAGAGGGAATCCTCCCTAACTCATTTTATGAGGCCAACATCATCCTGATACCAAAGCCTGGCAGAGACAAAAAAAAGAGAATTTTAGACCAATATCCCTGATGAACATCGATGCAAAATCCTCAATAAAATACTGGCAAACCGGATTCAGCAGCACATCAAAAGCTTATCCACCATGATCAAGTGGGCTTCATCCCTGGGATGCAAGGCTGGTTCAACATTCGCAAATCAATAAACATAATCCAGCATATAAACAGAACCAAAGACAAGAACCACATCATTATCTCAATAGATGCAGAAAAGGCTTTTGACAAAATTCAACAGCCCTTCATGCTAAAAACGCTCAATAAATTCGGTATTGATGGAACGTACCTCAAAATCATAAGAGCTATTTATGACAAACCCACAGCCAATATCATACTGAATGGGCAAAACTGGAAAATTCCCTTTGAAAACTGGCACAAGACAGGGATGCCTCTCTCACCACTCCTATTCAACATAGTGTTGGAAGTTCTGGCTAGGGCAATCAGGCAAGAGAAAGAAATCAAGGGATTCAGTTAGGAAAAGAAGAAGTCAAATTGTCCCTGTTTGCAGATGACATGATTGTATATTTAGAAAACCCCATTGTCTCAGCCCAAAATCTCCTTAAGCTGATAAGCAACTTCAGCAAAGTCTCAGGATACAAAATTAATGTGCAAAAATCACAAGCATTCTTATACACCAGTGACAGTCAAACAGAGAGCCAAATCAGGAATGAACTTCCATTCACAATTGCTTCAAAGAGAATAAAATACCTAGGAATCCAACTTACAAGGGATGTAAAGGACCTCTTCAAGGAGAACTACAAACCACTGCTCAGTGAAATAAAAGAGGACACAAACAAATGGAAGAACATACCATGCTCATGGATAGGAAGAATCAATATCGTGAAAATGGCCATACTGCCCAAGGTAATTTATAGATTCAATGCCATCCCCATCAAGCTACCAATGAGCTTCTTCACAGAATTGGAAAAACTGCTTTAAAGTTCATATGGAACCAAAAAGAGCCCGCATCTCCAAGACAATCCTAAGTCAAAAGAACAAAGCTGGAGGCATCACGCTACCTGACTTCAAACTATACTACAAGGCTACAGTAACTAAAACAGCATGGTACTGGTACCAAAACAGAGATATAGACCAATGGAACAGAACAGAGTCCTCAGAAATAATACCACACATCTACAGCCATCTGATCTTTGACAAACCTGAGAGAAACAAGAAATGGGGAAAGGATTCCTATTTAATAAATGGTGCTGGGAAAATTGGCTAGCCATAAGTAGAAAGCTGAAACTGGATCCTTTCCTTACTCCTTATACGAAAATTAATTCAAGATGGATTAGAGACTTAAATGTTAGACCTAATACCATAAAAATCCTAGAGGAAAACCTAGGTAGTACCATTCAGGACATAGGCATGGGCAAAGACTTCATGTCTAAAACACCAAAAGCAACGGCAGCAAAAGCCAAAATTGACAAATGGGATCTCATTAAACTAAAGAGCTTCTGCACAGCAAAAGAAACTACCATCAGAGTGAACAGGCAACCTACAGAATGGGAGAAAATTTTGCAATCTACTCATCTGACAAAGGGCTAATATCCAGAACCTACAAAGAACTCAAACAAATTTACAAGAAAAACAAACAACCCCATCAAAAGTGGGCAAAGGATATGAACAGACATTTCTCAAAAGAAGACATTCATACAGCCAACAGACACATGAAAAATGCTCATCATCACTGGCCATCAGAGAAATGCAAATCAAAACCACAATGAGATACCATCTCACACCAGTTAGAATGGCGATCATTCAAAAGTCAGGAAACAACAGGTGCTGGAGAGGATGTGGAGAAATAGGAACACTTTTACACTGTTGGTGGGATTGTAAACTAGTTCAACCATTATGGAAAACAGTATGGCGATTCCTCAAGGATCTAGAACTAGATGTACCATATGACCCAGCCATCCCATTACTAGGTATATACCCAAAGGATTATAAATTATGCTGCTATAAAGACACATGCACACGTATGTTTATTGCAGCACTATTCACAATAGCAAAGACTTGAATCAACCCAAATGTCCATCAGTGACAGATTGGATTAAGAAAATGTGGCACATATACACCATGGAATACTATGCCATAAAAAGGATGAGTTTGTGTCCTTTGTAGGGACATGGATGCAGCTGAAACCATCATTCTTAGCAAACTATCACAAGAACAGAAAACCAAACACCGATGTTCTCACTCATAGGTGGAACTGAACAATGAGATCACTTGGACTCGGAAGGGAACATCACACACCGGGCCTATCATGGGAGGGGGAGGGGAGGGATTGCATTGGGAGTTATACCTTATGTAAATGACGGGTTGATGGGTGCAGCACACCAACATGGCACAAGTATACATATGTAGCAAACCTGCACATTGTGCACATGTACCCTAACTTGAAGTTTAATAATAATAAATAAATTAAAAAAAAAAAAAAGAAAAAGACTTTATATCCTTTATTAAAAAAGATTTTCTTGTTTATTTAACAGTCTTTTTAAGCAGAACTCTGTTAGATTTTCCTGATTCAAAAATAACTTCAGAATGAACTATTGATATACAATGCTTCTCAGAAATAGGAAGTTGTCTTATGAAAATTGATTCCTATAGACACCATAATGCAGAATTAGTATCTTACTTGCTATGCACTGAGGATTACTGGTGATTAGCTGACTGCTAAAGAACTCATGAGACTAATTTATAAAGGAAAATTTAATTGACTCACATTCAGCATGACTAATCAAAACTTACAATCATGAAACAAAAGCAAATTCTTAAAAAAGGAGAATGAATCAAAACATATTATAAAAATCAGATCAGAATAATGTCACAAGAACAGCATGGAATAAAATATGATAAATATGGTCTCTTTTGAAAATATTTATACATTATAATTCAAGACAGATTTATAAAAAGTAACCATATCAATGTTCTCCTGTTCAAAGATAAAGATACAATGTTTAGTTCTTGGCATTTGTATTTAATAACTACTAATATTACCAGAAAATTTATGCAATGAACTCCTGTCAATATCTTTTTTCTTTTTCTTGCCATGATAAGAAGCTAAAAACAATCAAACATGTTGAATGTCAAATTATCATGAAATCTTATCAGGTCAAACAATTGACTGATCTAACAAGATTAATTTCAATAAAGATTTATGAAGATTCTTTTTTATAAAAAATCAAACCAACTAATAAAAGTACAAAGATAGATTAAAATATGGTTTTTCTCTATATGAAAAAGACATTTTCTCAGTGAATTCAGTTACACTAGCAGTCTGATTCTGAAAACTCTGTATTTAATATTGAACTATGTCACTCCTAAAAATGATATCTAGTCTTCATCTTTACAATGCATTGTTTACACTTTATTTCATAATATGGAAAGATTTCAGAAGCAAGATATAAAATACATTAACTGAAAATAAGTGTCATAGAAATTAGATGTTTAGCCATGATTAAAATTCAGAAGCCATGATAACTCTTCAGATCTTAATATTCTGAAAGGATAAAACTCATGCAGGAATCTCAGAAAGATAATTTTTGTCACATATCTAGTAGTTGGAATGTCTTTAACTCAGAATGCTTTCACATAAAACTTTACAATAATGCCTGCTGACAGATATAATTCAGATATTAATAGATGACTGAATTCACTAAATTTACAGAGTCTTTGTGAATTTCACATATTATTGAAAATAAATAAAGCTGGTCATTTTAAATCTAAAAGTATGATCTTTTATGAGGAGCATGTTTTCAGATATAATTTGATATGATACAGAATGTCTAAGGAGATTCTTATACTAAATGGAAAATAAAATTTTGTTTATCTCATTTCTGTCATATTCTCAGGCTTTTTATCTAGTTTCTACATGAGAATGTTGACAGATTGTTCAGTAATGCATCTCTTGATTTCTGTGTCTTTGATTTAATGTTATATGAAAATGTTCAGCTATTCTGTCTAGGCAAACCTAAGTAAGATGGATTAAATGAAGTATTCACCATGAACAAAATTTGTTGATAAATATTTTCCTTGCATAAATAACTCTCATGAATTATCATTGTAGATGTTATGTGGTTTTAGATTTCACATAAAAACTTTTAATAACACATGGATTATTTTTCCTTTTATTCTTTACTTTCATTCTTTGATGTAGAATAAACTATCATATGAATTGTTGTTTCACATCAAAACTTAGATTAAAACAATTTATACTTTATGAGCATTACCCATTTAAGAATTTCAGAAATTGTGAACAGATGTAGAAATTTTCATTGCAAATTTAGTATTAACTTATCTGTTTATAAGAATACATAGTCAATATTTATGGATACAGAAACTGTTGTCAGCATTGATTTTCCTTAGCTATGTTCTATTATAGATAAACAAATGATATGCAACTGTGAGAAGAATATTTTTTTTTCAGAATCTGAAAACATAGGACACAATCATGGAAATACTTCAGCACAGGAAAGTTTATGAAAGAGCCAAGAAACAAAGTTGATTTGAGGTTGAAAAGCATCTTTCACCACATATGAATTTTTAAAAGCAAAACACAAACAAACAAAAACTATTTGCTTTTCTTAAAAACTTCACATCATAAACCCTGAGTAATTTATGCTCATAATATTCTACATCCAAATGAGATTTTCAGTTCATCCAAGAGAAACAAGTAAAATTTTTATGAAGTTCTACATATAAAATTCAATTCAGAATCACATTATTACTGGAGAATGATACTTTTTTTTCAATAAATGAGTTTAACAAAATGATTTAATTTAATCTCCAAGTTTATGAGAATGGTTGTTTCCATATTATCATACTCATTTCAGGTTAACTGCATGAATAATATCATCAAACTGTTTCTAATGATTGATCTATGAATAAAAACAAATTTGTATAAATCTCAATAAATTAAAGATCTTTGCCAGCATTGTCAAAATACAGTATGTACTAAGAAATGCTCAGAGCAGTCACTCTAGATGGAGAACACAAGTTGTACAAAAGCTGTCTATAGTAAACAAAGATATGGAGTAGACAAAAATTCTCATTATAAATTCTTAACTCACCATTTTAGGTCTTTCTCAACAATGCTCTCAGGCACTCTTGGTGTTTCTTCTTTCCATTTAACAATTGGCTCCTCTGTTTCTTCCTCTTTAATTTAACAGATATGTATGTTATCAAGTGCTATTTTATAATCTGTTCAGTATTTCAATTTCCTCCTTAACAGACTGGTATGAGAAATTAAGAAAATGTAGATCCTCAAATCAGCATTATCTGAAAAGACTCTGTTCTTTCAAAAACAAATGTCAATTTCTGTGAAGTCTCTGTTTAGAACTGTTCTTAGTCTGATATCAAGTGTAAATGACCACATTTTTTGCCAGGTCTAATTCCTGTTTGAACTGTAAGAGAACATGATAGAGAAACTATTATTAGATAAGACTGACATCTTATCATTTACTTTGACATCATATGTGGCTTTAAAGAAAAGTGAGCAATTTTCAAACATGAAATTTTTTCTTTTTCCTTCTGAAACATTAACCAAATCAAACACTCTCAGAGCAGAAATAAGAAAGCAAGTAGGTCTAAATATTGAAGACAAATGTATTTGGCTAGAATAATGTATATTACAAGAGAAAATCATTCTTCTGACAGATATAAAGTCTTGATATTTTACTGTATTGTGTTTGTTTTAGGAGAAATTTCATATCATGATGGACATAACTCACTTATTATTATAAAATAGAATTTGACTTTATATAGTAAATCTTTCAGAAAAACCAGTGTTTGTTTTCATTCATCTGAATCAAAAGATATGAGGTACAGAAGAGATCTAAACAGACTTATCATTGTTAATAGCTAAAAACAGAGATCCAGAAAATTATGTGACTTTCTGAGCTCTTAATAGATTCAAGAAAAAATTTTGTACAGGTCTCTGTGAATTGATTATCTCTAGGAAAGCATTCTTCTGGTAAGAGATCATTGCAGAACACTGTGTACATTGTAACAAGTTCATCCATCTGAAATTGACATTTGCATGTTTTTCCTCCTTCAATAATCTTTAAATCATTTCTATGCCTGTATAATGTTTCTCTTTAGTATTACATTAAGAAATTCATTTAGATTTTTTCTCTATGATACATTTTACAATGAAGATTTGAAGTAACATGTCTAGATGCACCAGGATAATGATTAAGTCATCACCATAAGATGCCACTGGCCAGTTTATCTACATGTAAGTAAATAATTTTTAATTCAATGGACAGGTATACAATAAAATATTTGACAGAAATCACAATTTCTGTAGTATTCTCCATTTTCATCCTGAGATTGTCATTATGATGATCTTTCTTTTTTTGTATTATTATTATACTTTAAGTTCTGCATGTAAACCATTTGTTACTGTATTTGTCCATGTTCAAGATAATAAGAATCAACTGATTTACATCAGGTATAATAATGAATTTATGATAGGTGTGTGATGTTTTAGTCCTTAGAACTAAATTCAAAGTACTAAATAAAAGAGTCAGAATTTTATGACATAGTTTATATATTTTAATTAGAGAACTTAAGATTATAAACCATAATCTTTTAAAATTGCAAGATACATTAGTAAACATGTTTTGTGAGTCATATTATTCTGATAACAATATAATATTATAAATTACCAAATTTCTTTTCCTTCTTTTGTTTAAATTGTCACACTTTACATGAACAATTGCAGATCACAGAAAAATATTAAATGATTCTGAAAATAATAGGACCAAAATAGTATATTTCATAAAATACTAAAATACAAGCCAGTGAAATTCATAAAAATGATATTTATCTAGTTTTTTACTGTAATAAAGTACTTTGTTATTAGAATATTCTCAATTGAAATGTCCATTTATGTTTTTTTTTTTTTTTTTTATTATTATTATTATAACTTAAGTTCTAGGGTACATGTGCATAACGTGCAGGTTTGTTACATATGTATATTTGTTATGTTGGTGTGCTGCACCCATCAACTCATCAGCACCCATCAACTCGTCATTTACATCAGGTATAACTCCCAATGCAATCCCTCCCTCCCCTCCCCATGATAGGCCCCGTGTGTGATGTTCCCTTCCCGAGTCCAAGTGATCTCATTGTTCAGTTCCCACCTATGAGTGAGAACATGCGTGTTTGGTTTTCTGTTCTTGTGATAGTTTGCTAAGAATGATGGTTTCCAGCTGCATCCATGTCCCTACAAAGGACACAAACTCATCCTTTTTATGGCTGCATAGTATTCCATGGTGTATATGTGCCACATTTTCTTAATCCAATCTGTCACTGATGGACATTTGGGTTGATTCCAAGTCTATTGTGAATAGTGCTGCAATAAACATACGTGTGCATGTGTCTTTATAGCAGCATAATTTATAATCCTTTGGGTATATACCCAGTAATGGGATGGCTGGGTCATATGGTACATCTAGTTCTAGATCCTTGAGGAATCGCCATACTGTTTTCCATAATGGTTGAACTAGTTTACAATCCCACCAACAGTGTAAAAGTGTTCCTATTTCTCCACATCCTCTCCAGCACCTGTTGTTTCCTGACTTTGAATGATCGCCATTCTAACTGGTGTGAGATGGTATCTCATTGTGGTTTTGATTTGCATTTCTCTGATGGCCAGTGATGATGAGCATTTTTTCATGTGTCTGTTGGCTGTATGAATGTCTTCTTTGAGAAATGTCTGTTCATATCCTTTGCCCACTTTTTGATGGGGTTGTTTGTTTTTTCTTGTAAATTTGTTTGAGTTCTTTGTAGGTTCTGGATATTAGCCCTTTGTCAGATGAGTAGATTGCAAAATTTTCTCCCATTCTGTAGGTTGCCTGTTCACTCTGATGGTAGTTTCTTTTGCTGTGCAGAAGCTCTTTAGTTTAATGAGATCCCATTTGTCAATTTTGGCTTTTGCTGCCGTTGCTTTTGGTGTTTTAGACATGAAGTCTTTGCCCATGCCTATGTCCTGAATGGTACTACCTAGGTTTTCCTCTAGGGTTTTTATGGTATTAGGTCTAACATTTAAGTCTCTAATCCATCTTGAATTAATTTTCGTATAAGGAGTAAGGAAAGGATCCAGTTTCAGCTTTCTACTTATGGCTAGCCAATTTTCCCAGCACCATTTATTAAATAGGAATCCTTTCCCATTTCTTGTTTCTCTCAGGTTTGTCAAAGATCAGATGGCTGTAGATGTGTGGTATTATTTCTGAGGACTCTGTTCTGTTCCATTGGTCTATATCTCTGTTTTGGTACCAGTACCATGCTGTTTTGGTTACTGTAGCCTTGTAGTATAGTTTGAAGTCAGGTAGCGTGATGCCTCCAGCTTTGTTCTTTTGACTTAGGATTGTCTTGGAGATGCGGCTCTTTTTGGTTCCATATGAACTTTAAAGCAGTTTTTCCAATTCTGTGAAGAAGCTCATTGGTAGCTTGATGGGGATGGCATTGAATCTATAAATTACCTTGGGCAGTATGGCCATTTTCACGATATTGATTCTTCCTATCCATGAGCATGGTATGTTCTTCCATTTGTTTGTGTCCTCTTTATTTCACTGAGCAGTGGTTTGTAGTTCTCCTTGAAGAGGTCCTTTACATCCCTTGTAAGTTGGATTCCTAGGTATTTTATTCTCTTTGAAGCAATTGTGAATGGAAGTTCATTCCTGATTTGGCTCTCTGTTTGTCTGTTACTGGTGTATAAGAATGCTTGTGATTTTTGCACATTAATTTTGTATCCTGAGACTTTGCTGAAGTTGCTTATCAGCTTAAGGAGATTTTGGGCTGAGACAATGGGGTTTTCTAAATATACAATCATGTCATCTGCAAACAGGGACAATTTGACTTCTTCTTTCCTAACTGAATCTTGATTTCTTTCTCTTGCCTGATTGCCCTAGCCAGAACTTCCAACACTATGTTGAATAGGAGTGGTGAGAGAGGCATCCCTGTCTTGTGCCAGTTTTCAAAGGAATTTTTCCAGTTTTTGCCCATTCAGTATGATATTGGCTGTGGGTTTGTCATAAATAGCTCTTATTATTTTGAGGTACGCTCCATCAATACCGAATTTATTGAGGTTTTAGCATGAAGGGCTGTTGAATTTTGTCAAAAGCCTTTTCTGCATCTATTGAGATAATGATGTGGTTCTTGTCTTTGGTTCTGTTTATATGCTGGATTATGTTTATTGATTTGCGAATGTTGAACCAGCCTTGCATCCCAGGGATGAAGCCCACTTGATCATGGTGGATAAGTTTTTTGATGTGCTGCTGAATCCGTTTGCCAGTATTTTATTGAGGATTTTGCATCGATGTTCATCAGGATATTGGTCTAAAATTCTTTTTTGTTGTGTCTCTGCCAGGCTTTGGTATCAGGATGATGTTGGCCTCATAAAATGAGTTAGGAGGATTCTCTTTTCTATTGATTGGAATAGTTTCAGAAGGAATGGTACCAGCTCCTCCTTGTACCTCTGGTAGAATTCAGCTGTGAATCCATCTGGTCCTGGACTTTTTGGTTGGTAGGCTATTAATTATTGCCTCAATTTCAGAGCCTGCTATTGGTCTATTCAGGATTCAACTTCTTCCTGGTTTAGTCTTGGAAGAGTGTAAGTGTCCAGGAAATTATCCATTTCTTCTAGATTTTCCAGTTTATTTGAGAGGTGTTTATAGTATTCTCTGATGGTAGTTTGTATTTCTGTGGGGTCGGTGGTGATATCCCTTTATCATTTTTAATTGCGCCGATTTGATTCTTCTCTTTTCTTCTTTATTAGTCTTGCTAGTGGTCTGTCAATTTTGTTGATCTTTTCAAAACCAACTCCTGGATTCATTGATTTTTGGAGGGTTTTTGTGTCTCTATCTCCTTCAGTTCTGCTCTGATCTTAGTTATTTCTTGCCTTCTGCTAGCTTTTGAATGTGTTTGCTCTTGCTTCTCTAGTTCTTTAATTGTGATGTTAGAGTGTCAATTTTAGATCTTTCCTGCTTTCTCTTGTGGGCATTTAGTGCTATAAATTTCCTCTACACACTGCTTTAAATGTGTCCCAGAGATTCTGGTATGTTGTATCTTTGTTCTCATTGGTTTCAAAGAACATCTTTATTTCTGCCTTCATTTCGTTATGTACCCAGTAGTCATTCAGGAGCAGGTTGTTCAGTTTCCATGTAGTTGAGCGGTTTTGATTGAGTTTCTTAGTCCTGAGTTCTAGTTTGATTGCACTGTGGTCTGAGAGACAGTTTGTTATAATTTCTGTTCTTGTACATTTGCTGAGGAGTGCTTTACTTCCAATTATGTGGTCAATTTTGGAATAAGTGCGATGTGGTGCTGAGAAGAATGTATATTCTGTTGATTTGGGGTGGAGAGTTCTATAGATGTCTATTAGGTCTGCTTGCTGCAGAGATGAGTTCAATTCCTGGATATCCTTGTTAACTTTCTGTCTCGTTGATCTGTCTAATGTTGACAGTGGAGTGTTGAAGTCTCCCATTATTATTGTATGGGAGTCTAAGTCTCTTTGTAAGTCTCTAAGGACTTGCTTTATGAATCTGGGTGCTCCTGTATTGGGTGCATATATATTTAGGATAGTTAGCTCTTCCTGTTGAATTGATCCCTTTACCATTATGTAATGGCCTTCTTTGTCTCTTTTGATCTTTGATGGTTTAAAGTCTGTTTTATCAGAGACTAGTATTGCAACCCCTGCTTTTTTGTTCTCCATTTGCTTGGTAAATCTTCCTCCATCCCTTTATTTTGAGCCTGTATGTATTCTTCCTCTGATGAGATGGTCTCTGAGATACAATACAGCAGACTGATGGGTCTTGACTTTATCCAGTTTGCCAGTCTGTGTCTTTTAATTGGAGCATTTAGTCCATTTACATTTAAGGTTAAGATTGTTATGTGTGAACTTGATCCTGCCATTATGATATTAACTGGTTATTTTGCTCGTTAGTTGATGCAGTTTCTTCCTAGCCTTGATGGTCTTTACATTTTGGCATGTTTTTGCAATGGCTGGTACCGTTGTTCCTTTCCATGTTTAGTGCTTCCTTCAGGGTCTCTTGTAAGGCAGGCCTAGTGGTGACAAAATCTCTAAGCATTTGCTTATCTGTAAAGGATTTTATTTCTCCTTCACTTATGAAACTTAGTTTGGCTGGATATGAAATTCTGGGTTTAAAATTCTTTTCTTTAAGAATGTTGAATATTGGCCCCACTCTCTTCTGGCTTGAAGAGTTTCTGCCGAGAGATCTGCTGTTAGTCTGATGGGCTTCCTTGTGGGTAACCTGACCTTTCTCTCTGGCTGCCCTTAAGATTTTTTCCTTCATTTCAACTTTGGTGAATCTGGCAATTATGTGTCTTGGAGTTGCTCTTCTCGAGGAGTATCTTTGTATGCTCTGTATTTCCTGGATTTGAATGTTGGCCTGCCCTACTAGGTTGGGGAAGTTCTCCTGGATGATATCCTGAAGAGTGTTTTCCAACTTGGTTCCATTTTCCCTCACTTTCAGGCACCCCAATCAGACGTAGATTTGGTCTTTTACATAATCCCATACTTCTTGCAGGCTTTGTTCATTTCTTTTCTTTTTTTTCTTTTGGTTTCTCTTCTCGCTTCATTTCATTCATTTGATCCTCAATCGCTGATACTCTTTCTTCCAGTTGATCGAGTCGGTTACTGAAGCTTGTGCATTTGTCACATATTTCTCGTGTCATGGTTTTCATCTCTTTCATTTCGCTTTATGACCTTCTCTGCATTAATTACTCTAGCCATCAATTCTTCCACTTTTTTCAAGATTTTTAGTTTCTTTGCGCTGGGTACGTAATTCCTCCTTTAGCTCTGAGAAATTTGATGGACTGAAGCCTTCTTCTCTCATCT